>WYDF02171129.1:0-22149 GCA_009867245.2 Adranes taylori
GCTCTCTCCTTCAAAATCTTACTCATTATCTCCATTCCACTACCCTATTTTCCCAGGTATATCCTCCAATTCTCCCCAAATCCTTCATTCCACTCCCTCCAATTCTCCCCTTCATTCCACTCCAACCCTACATACTCACTCATCCAATACCACCACGTTTCTTCCCCTACTATACACTCTACACTGCCTCTCTTGCTCATTCATCCAATACCTGTTACTCCGCTCTTTACTACCACATCTGAATCTCGCAAATTTTCTCTTTTCCTTCATCCTTAATACAGACTTCAAATACTCCGCTATCCCCTCTTCCACTCTTATCATTCATACTTACAATTATACCTACTTGCTCTAATTCTTTCAAACCTCTCCTATCTCTCCACAGCTATCATTCTCTCTACTACCTCATTCATCATTACTTTTCCTTCCATGATCCTTTCACCCATTCTTTTCATCAACCACCCAATCCTTTCATACATCTTCATTCTACTTTCTATCCATATATTCCTATTGCCACCCGCTCCCATTTCTTTCATTCCCATTATATAAATTTCCTTAAGCAACCTACTTTTTATATCCATCATTTCCTTTTTTCACTCCTGTAATCTAACATTTAGTTTTTCCGGTTTCCTACAGCACTATATCATATAGTTTAGTCCTACCCACTACAAGTATGCCCTTAATGCACCCAGCTTGCACTCGTTCAATCATTTCTCTTTCACACACAGCCCACACTTCCGCACTATACATCATTATACTCCTCACGCATACCTCCATAATCAACATCCTTATCTTCACCGAATCATCTAACCTCCATTCCCACACTATCCTCATTCTTCCTATCACTCCTCTTTCTTTAATATCATCCTAATATGCTCCACAACCGAACCACTTTGCGTTAGCATATATCCCAAGTACTTATATTTCTTCAATCTTTCTATTCTTTTCCCTCCCAGCTCAAACTCATCTTTCATACATTCTTTCTTACCTCCTTTGCAACTCTTGACTTCTCAACATTCACTTCCATATACCTGTTCACTCTCTCAAATATCTCATTCGATTCTTCCCTTTTACTCGACATACATACTATATCATCCGCATACGTAATCGATCATCCATTCCACCTCCCAATCTGTGTCCCCCGCTTGCCTCTTCCTTAACACTTCTTTTAAATCTGCAATATATACGTTAAATAGACAAGCGCTGGGAGGACACCCCTGTTTCATTCTTCTTCTCACTTCTAACCAATCGGACACCTCCCCCATTCACTCACGCCCTAATTTTCGTTCCTTTATACGTGCTCCTTATCATTCTTACCAGTCCATTTGAATTTCCAACTTTCTCCATTGTCACCCATAATTGTTTCCCTAATTATCTTATAAAAGGCAACCATGAGGTCTAAAAAACAAATATAATTTCTTTCTCTCCATTATTTCCTGATTAGTCACATCATTCATTGTAACAATGTTATCCGTAGTCCCCCTACCCCTTACAAAACCTTTTCAATATTTAAAAAGGCACACATTACTGGTTGTTGAATTTTGTTCTTAAAGCATGCATATTTTATAAACGCTTCCAATAACGCTTCCATTTTTTATACACGCTTCCAACCTCAGTCTGTAACCAAACTAATTTGGTAAAGAGATGTTGTTCTCTTCTGTCCAGTTTTGAAATTAATTTATCCTAGATCAAAGCTTCCAATATTTTGGATAGACCGTCAAGAGGTGAGATTGGCCGTCTGATGCTTGACTTGGTTGCATCTTTTTCCCCGTTTGGAATTGTGAGAACATATGACATTTTCCATCTGTCTAAGAAATAGTGTAGATTCACTACTACGTTGAAAATATTGGTTAAGAATACAATTACTTCAGCTGGAAGCATATTGAATGCTTTGTTGGGGACGGAGTCTTCACCAAGCACCAAGTGTTTGTTCTTATTGCTTTTATTTTGTTTTTGACGTCTTCCAGATCGAACCAGCTTTTCTGACTTAGTTTTACAGTTCCTACTGTTTTTTTCATTTGGTCACTTTGCGTTGTATTTCCCTTTCTATTTCCTTATTATTGATAAATTGCCCCATCAGGTGGTCTGCCATTACTTCAGCTTTTACCTCCATATCAAAATGTTTTTTCCCATTTTCTGATATTAACGAAGTATTTGACTCCCTATTTCTGCCTATTAGTTTCTGCCAAAAACTATCCTTCTCCGCGTTTGCTTCTTGAATTTGTTTTTCCCAGATAGCTTTCTATTTCTCTCCCAACATTTCTCATGTCATTCTTTGCATACTTTGATACGCTTATTTGTCTTTTGGTTAAAGTAATCGTACCTATTTCTTATTTGCCTGCCAACACTCACTTAGTTTGGCTTCCTTTTGAGTGTTTAAATGCCATTACGCTACTTTCGGCCAATGTTTCTTGAATTTTTATTGTGGTTTATTGCACTGCTGCATCATTATCCTTTTTTGTTACTAATTCCTTCTCCGGCTTGTATTTCTCTATGTTTTTCACATATCGTCCCCAACTGAGTTTTTGTTTGGTTTTTAGATTTGCTTCCATTTACTGGTTTTCATTGGGTGGTGGTGCGAGTTTAACGCAAAAACTACAATGTTATAATTCATGAAGAAACATAAAATTTCGTCACTTCCTCTTCCGCTCATGGGTATGTTTCTCACGTCTTTCGGAGCTTGGATGCGTATATTTGTGTACTTTCGTGTAAATTGATGTATAGACTTACCACTTTTGCTGTTAGATCGTCCATCCCAAATGTTGTGCTTTGCATTGTGGTAGCCTGCTGCAACAATTTTCCCTAAATACCGCTAGTAAATCTTCTTCCAACATTTTCTTGTTTGGAGGTGTACACATCGCCTACTTCTTCATTGTCTACACTTGTCCAAATCCCGACAGCCTCACAATTTTTTAAGTCAAAGTTCACTCTTTCACTGCACAGTTTGTTTCTACCTACTGTTTCTGCTTTGCCATCTCGATCTTTCCCAGTGACCGATGCCTGGAATGTGCCAACTGTCTTCTTTGCTGCCCAGATCTCTCTGAAATTAGTAAGATTGCTATATCATTTTCTTTTATGAAATATTCTATTTCATTTACGTGCTTGCTTCTAAGCCCATTGGCGTTCCACGTACAAATTTCGATTACTCTAGCATTGAAAATACCTTTTATTCCATCCGGGAAAGTCCTTTTCGGATTTCTTTTATTTCATCCTTTTGCGCTAGATTGGTTCTAACCGCATAACTGATGCCTTCCTTTCTTTCTGACTTTGCAAGATGTGCTCTTCCGCAATTAATGCACGTAGGTGCTTGAGCTCTAGGAACTCGCAGTATATCGAGTTCATTTCAATCTGAACTCTTGCGTTCATCACATCCTTTAGGTCATAAATCGTTTTCCCTTCTGCTGTCTTTTCCGTATTTACAAGCATCACTGGAAATATGTTCTGCTATTTTCCATTCTCTTAATATAGTTGAATTTAACGCCTTCCTGACTGAAATCCTCCTCAATATCCTGTACCTCCAAATTTTGGGGCACTCCTTTCAATACCACTTTCTGCTACTTTTCTTTTGATGCACAACTTCTATTTTGTCCAATAGTTTCCTTAAGTTTCGAAAGTCTTCCTGCGTGGGAGTGCGCTCCCATTTTTGCGGGCATAAATACCATCTGAGTTTATGTTGTTTATTTCCGTTCCTTCTCTAATTTCGTTGAACATTTAATTAGCTCTGGATTGTTACCTCTATTTGTGGATAGGAGAATTTCTTCGTCTGAATCTGGCTAGTTCGATTCGATTTTCTTGGCTAGTAACTAGTCAACGTGGTAACAAACAATTTAAAAATTTTTCCAAATATCTAAAAAACACCTTCAATATACTTTTATGGATTATTTTAAAGGCCTTAGAAATATGCAAGTATTATACATCCTTACATCAATCACAGTTTTTAAGTTCAACCATGATCAGTCAAAGTCAGTTACCTGCATAATAAACATTAGTATTTAATTAATAATCTGGTGAGTCCATCTGACGCATTTTTATTAAAGTTCGAAGTTTTAACGCAATAAAAGAAAGTGTTTCCTTAGCTTCCGTATAGAGCTTTTTCAGTTAAGTGTTCTCATCAAAAAGTTTGATAGAAATTGCTTCGTTTGGAATAGTTTCACGATTTCATTTAGAAAAGTTCTTTCTTTTTCCAGTGGCTAATAAACAGGTGTCACGTATTTACATTGTTGCAACGCTTCCTTGTTCCACTGTGTCCTATATTTTCCATAAAAGTATTTAGACCTGTCTTTTTACAAAAGATCAGATTTTTTCCGCAGCTGATAGTGACTCTTACTCAGTGTCTGATTGGTGGTCACTTAGTAGAGGCGACCACGGATTCTAGATATCCACTCACGTACTCGGGCATGATCTTAATTCGTTCAAAAATAATCATTCACGTCACGGCAGCCATTTTGGGGTCTAACATAAATAGTTCTTGCGTTTGACAGTTGTCATATTAAAATCCAATATGGTGAATGATAAGGCATTTCCGGACCAGAACAATTGCTACTTCCGGTCGTAAAAATCCTTTCCAGTCCAGAAGAATGGTCACTTCCGGTTCCAACTTCTCATCGTCAAAATTTATTTCAAAAAGTTATTGTCAGAGTATAACTTCAATTAAGAGCAAAACGAATATATACTAAGCTAAAGCAATAAAAATTTATTGATATTTAAATTTAGTGGTAAAATAAAACTCAAATTAATGTTATTCAAATATTTATGAAAAAAATATTTATTGAAAAAAAATCTTTTATTCATGTGTTTTTGTATAATATTTCAATGAATCACCAAGGACCAGTAAGAAATACGGTACCGTAAATTTTACGGTGTCTTCAATTTACGGTGCCTTAAATTTACGGTGCCTTCAATTTACGGTGCATTAAATTTACGGTGCCTTAAATTATACGGTGTCTTACAATTTAACGGGGACCTGTGTCACACTTTCGTTTAAGGATGATCCTAATAAATTGGGATCTTCGTTCGAACGTGCTTTTAAACAATGTCATAGTTTAGAAAAATGATTCTTCAATTTGAAGAATTCATATGACGCATTTCTGCAAGAATAATCTGATCTCGGTCATATGAATATTGATACATCTGAAGTATCAACTTCTTACTATCTTCCCCATCACGGAGTGAAGTAGTTCCATTACCAAGTTGCGCGTAATTTTTAATGCATCTGCGTCAACTACTTCGAGAGTTTCCCGTAATAACTTACATATGATAGCTCCAAAATTACAGAATATTTTCTCTATTTTCCTTCGTTTCAGACAATATAATTACGTAGTATGAGGAGACATTAAGAAGATCTATCGTCATATCAATTTCTGAGGAATAGCGATCTGTTCAGATAATACTATGGCGTCCACCTGGTTCCACGGAAATTCTTCCCTATCAATTAAATACTGTTAGTTATGGAACTGCTGCAGCTTCATTTCCAGCACCTCGATGATCGCTGAAGAAAATAAATTTCAATTTCTTAAGGCCACTTACGCCATATCCAACGATTTTTATACGGATGAGTTTCTCTCAGGTTCACACACAATTGAAGGAGTTATCAAACTCGCCTGGCAGGTTTCAAATATATTGAAACAAGGATGTTTTATACTTTGAAAATGGCGATCAAATGATCTAGTACATTGGGTATTCTATAGCACTCTTAACCTCACGATTAGCTGACAGAATTCTTGCTGACAATAACATCAATATTTCTCAAGTCATACATTGGAGTGATTCTACTATTGCTCTACTCCTCCAAAATTTTTGAAACCGAGTTTCTGAGAACCAGGAACTTACTCAAAAATGTAAATGGCGACATGTGTCTTCAAATGATAATCCTGCAGACGTTCTTTCTAGAGGCTGCATGGCTAGTCAACTTGTTAATAATGGCATATGGTGGTATGGACCTCATTGGCTTACCAAACCTCATACAGAATGGCCTCAATCTTTGTTTAAATTAAGTCAATGTGTTCCAGAACGTAAATCACTAAAAATTGGAACTATTTCTCCAGAAGAAAGCACCAACGCTACTAATCATTTAGTGCGTTCTGTTCAAATAGAACTCAGTATGGGTTCTAACACTCAGTATGGGTCAGTTAGTATCATGAAAAAGTAAAATTCTCAATTTGAGCCCATTTCTTGACCAAGATAACCTTATTAGAGTAGGAGGAAGATTAAAAAATCATCTTTTTCAATTAACAAAAGAGATAATGTTACGAGACAGATTTGACAAGAGGCGTGGTCGTTCTAATGCCATATTTTCGAGAAAATCAGAATCTTTTGTGTCAAATGGTTTCTGATGAACATATTGTTTGGAAATTTATACCACCACATGCTCCTCATATGGGAGGCTAATGGAGGCAAGCATAAAACGTATTAAATATCACTAAAAAAAGTACACTAGAAAACGCAGTTTTGACTTACGAGGGCTTTTCTACGCTGTTAGCACAGATTGAATGTGTGTTAAACTCATGACCTCTTACTCAAATGTCGTCTGATCCCAACGATCAGCAAGTTTTAAGTCATTTGTATTTTTTAATTGGAAAAAATGCTACGTCGGTCACAGACATTAAGTTCATTGATACACCAGAAAATAGGCGCGATTATTGCCAACGAATATAGCATTTCTGGATCTGTTGGAGCAAGGAATATGTATCTAAATTGCAAATTCGGCATAAGTGGAGAACTTATTCGACTGAACATTTGAAGGTTGGAGATTTAGCACTGATCAAAGAAAATAATTTATTGCCTCTATGTTGGTTGTTAGTCCATATTCAGAAAAATTCTTACTTGTAGGAGAAGAAATCTACAAAACATTGTAGTAGGAAATTAAAGAAATACAATTATAAACAAATCACACTAAATGATGCACAAAACTGCTAAAGGAGGATGAATACTCCGAGTTGAAAGTAATAAGAGCAGGAGTGCCCCAAGGCAGTGTACTTGGTCCTATTCTGCATGTCATATTTACTAGTAATATACCAATCTAAGTAGATAAAACGGCGGCTACTTTTGCCGATCACACTGGTCTTCTAACGGTTGATCAAAATCATGAAGATTCTACCAGATAACTTCAAACGCTACTAATTCGGTCATGGACTGAACTAAAAAATGGAAGATAAAGCTCAATGAGCTCAAATCAATTCATGTCAGCTATACAAACAAAGATGCAACCAACCAGTTTCCTCTGGAAATAAATGATACCATGGTGCCTTGTGCTAAATATCTTGGGATGACTCTGGATGCAAAATTATGATGGAAGGTACACGTCAAAAAGAAAAGAGTTGAGCTTTCACTCAAATACAGACAACTTTATTGGCTCCTTGGTAGAAAATCCAAGATTGACAGATTGGATCTAACAAATTGGTAATCTATAACGAAATCCTGAAACTTGTATGGCTATATGGCATTCAACACTGGGGTTGTGCCAGTGACAGTAATATCAAAAGTAGTCGAACCTTCCAGAATAAGGTATTGCGTAATATTGTCAATGCACCATGGTATATCCGAAATTCTGATCTCCATCGTGATCTTCAGATATCTACAGTCAAAGAAAAGATTAAAAGGTATGCTGGTAAACATGAAACCAGATTACACCTTCACATCAACGCAGAAGCTGTAAAAGCAGAGCGTAGTGAGCGAGTGAAATGAACATTCCAGAAAAACAAAGAGACGTCGCTGGACTGTTTCTAGAAAACATTCAGCCCTAGTTTTAAGAAATTACTAGATATAAATTAATGGTTAGTCCATTGTGACTAGTTTTAATAACATAAACTCCAGTAAAAAAAACTGCTAAAAAATAAATAAAAATGCTAATTTGATTTTTCATCGACTCGTGCTCCATTTCTAGTCTGAGGGAGGCTACGAAAGCGTTTGCTCCCATTGCAAAGCCATGCGATGTCATCGACGAACGTCTTCAATCTCTGCCTGGAGCATGTCATGCGGAGGAACTATCTACACCAGATCCCTTCAGTACATGGCCTTCGCAGATGACGTTGTCCTTCTTGGTAGAAGCTTGAGAGCATTGACAGAGGCGCTCCAACATGTGAGTGAAAACAGAAGTCGCTTAGGACTAAGAATTAAGAACGTAAAGACAAAATACATGGTCGGCACGAGAGGAAGGGTTAGGTTCTGCGCGGTGAGTCACTTGGAATGCGAAGAAGGAAGGTACGAGAGAGTCGGAGAGTTCAAGTACCTAGGGGTCTTGGTGACAGAAGAACGAGATCAGTACAGAGATAAAAGCAAGAATTGCTGCTAGGAACAGATGCTTCTATGTTTTTAATAAGTTACTGAAATCCTCAACCCTCTCTAGAAAGCTCTAGCTCATCGTGTACCGCATCATTATTCAACGAGTAATGCTCTGTGCATGTGAAACTTCGACGATCATTAAATGTGACAAGAATGTGTTCCGGGTGTGGGAAAGAAAGGTGCTGCGAACTATATCAACTCTACGGTGAATGGAGGGAGATAGAATTCCTAAAAAGACTCTCCACCAACAAACGAAGAGCAGAAGAAAGCCAGGAAGGCAAAGGAAGATGTGGATTGATGACGTAAGAGAGGATGTACATGCGCTGGGGATTCGGAGCTGGAGGAGATGCGCTGCAAGCAAAGAAGAATGGACGACTGCTCTAGAAGAGGCCAGGGTCCTACATGGACTATAGCGCTAGGAAAGTGAGTTTGCCTTTCGTAGTTGGAATGTCGCAAGTGAATAAGTTTTAAAGAATCAGGCTCAGTGGGCAGCCTTGCGATGAACCTTCTATTTCTACCTGCTAGTTTGAAAGTTTTCCGTCCATTTTCTACGTTAAATATTCTTTAAGAACGAATGAATGGTGACCACTATATCATATATGTTTGATTTTATGGACTAATGCTGTCTCTCGTACGCGATAGTATGCCTTTTCATTGTCTAAAGAGCATTGCTAATTTTTGGACCTTATTTCCTGACCAGTCGTTTTTAATAAAAGTTTCCACGAACCTAGGTGAATTAATTACCGCTAGTTTTGATCTAAATCCAAACTGGTATTGGTAGCAAGGTGTTGTTAGTTGCTGCCTATTCTTGGAGTTTGTCCTTGATTAGCGCTTCCACTGTCTTAAACAAACCATCCAGAAGCAATATTGGACATCTGTTGTTAAAGGACTGTTCCATCCTTTTCTTCTTTTGGAATAGTGATTATGGAACACTGATTATGTGAAATTATTTTCATCTGTTTACTACAGCGTTGAATTTCAGGAATAGGATATTCTGAGCTGGAAGCAATTTAAGCTCCCTTTTAGGAATATTGTCGTTGATTTGAACAAATGGTTTGCTTTGATCGATTTGTCAATTTTGTATTTGTCGCTTTTACATCATTATCCAAATTGTTTGGTAAAGTGCGCCACTATTGCTTCTGTCTTGGCCTCTGGACCATAGTGTTTCTTTCCATCCTCAATTTGTAAGGCAACATTTGGTTCCGCCGGATATCTTCCAGAAACTGCCTTTATCCTCATTTGTTTCTTCTCTTTGCTTTGCGCAGTCTGCTTCCTTTTTTCCGCCAATATTTTTTGCGCATCTCTTTGGAGTTTGGGGTATGCTTTTTTTATCGCTTGAATTATAGGAAAGTGTCCATTTCCTTTTTGCATTCCAACATTCTCTTAATTTGTCTTTCTTGTGACATAAATTTGTGAACATCAATTTGATATGTGAAAGGTACGTAGAAGCTTACGGTTCCATAATATTTCTAAAAAAAATATTTATGTATTTCGTGGACGCACAAGGCTCACCCATCTACTGGAGGGTTAACGAAAATTCAAATTATAAATTTATTCTTTCAGATAAGGAAATATTTAAGCACTCATTTCTTGGACTATGGAATACGGACATTTGTAAACTCGAAATACAAGAATCAACTCCTTGAGAATTACTGGACGAGCTTCAGCGCCAGGTTAGTTGTACTTTTTGTTGAAAAGGTGTTTGCAGGAGTAGAACTCTTTTTATTCTATTTTTTGTTCCTAGCATGCATTTAACGTTATCAGTACCATACCTTAATCTCACCTAAAGTTAAATAAATGGGAAGAATATTTACGTTCGTGTTTACTACTTATAGAACAATGATTAGGTTGTTATTGTAGTTTCAAGATTTATGAGCCATCTTCAGATATATCTAAGATTCTATGTTTCTCAATAGCTTGTACGTCTGAAGATGACTCAAAAATGTTAAAATTATGAAGATTGATAAAATTAAGCATGGTTCAGAAATCAAATATTTTAATCCCTAAAGTCTTAAATTTTAGGAGTTTAAAATAGGACAAATAAATTAATTTTTAATTAGCTCTAAATTAGATAGTATTATTTCATTTAAAGTAATAAAAATAGTTCAAATATGAAAAAAATTATTAAATAGAATTTTACGTTAATTAAAACAATCTTAAAATAATAAATAAATAAAATAAAATTAATTATAAATTTTATATTTAATTTGATTTAAAATAGTACTCACATAATTTATCCTATATGTCCCCATGCAGATAATTGGTGTTAATTCGGTTAAAAAATCCACAAGATTGCACAAAAATGCATCTGCATAATTTAAAACAGTTGAAAACAAAAATTATCACTAAAAACTAACTTAAGCGCAATAAAACAAATGCAGCGCGATTTAAGAAATTTTAAATTTACTTTAATTTTAAATGACACATTAACATTCGTGAAGAAGAAGAAAAGAAAACTAATTTAATTAATTATTAATAATATAATAATGAAGGTAAATTATTTTCTAGCGTTCCATAATATTCCGATAAATGTCTTATAACGCTAAGTCGCAAAATCCAATCCAAACTCACCAAACCAACTTAACGAAACAGAGCAGATGAACTAAAGATAGAATAAAGTTTGATGTTTGGTGTTGGGTTTAGTGTTTGTTTGTGAAATAGACCTAACTAACATATGGCAATGTAGGCGCTTGCCTGCGCTTTCTGTTCGTCTGCTTACACTTTTCATAATATCTGACAATGTTGCCTATATTAATAATATATAAGTAGATACGAGATTTGGACAACAATATATTTTTTACTGGATTTTAATTCAATTTGATACTATGCGTCAACGTTTCAGATTTATATCCGACTCCAACATCAGGACATCAATGATTCTTCCGGATATTGAAGTCCTGATGATGGTTTCAAAACATGGAACCAAAACGTCGGCAAATAACATCAAATTGAATTAATATCCAATTAAAAATATATTATTGTCCAAATGCGAAGAATTTTATTTAACATTAAGCATTTACATTAGACGTAAACACCATTCAATGGCGTTACAGTCCATCAAGAGCTCGAGTCTCCTCCAGTACGCCCGGCCACGCATCTCGCTCCATCGCCCACCGTCTCCAACCTCTAACGCGCATGATTTGCCCGTACTCTTCCATGTCTTCCAATCAGTGCTTTCTGGACCTGCCCACCAATCTTGGCTCTTCCAGTTGTTGTGTGAACACTTTCCACGCCATCCGGTATTCCGGCATTCGCTGGAGATGACCCAGCCATCCAAACCGCGTTTTTTTACGTAGGAACCCCGTAGAGTTCATATATCTTGTCGTTCACCGGACCCAATACATGTGGCAGGATTTTCCGCTCGCATATATTCAGAATCCTCTCATCGTGTGTGGTCACCAGCCACGTTTCACTCCCATATATTACTACAGGCCTTATGACAGTTCTATCAATCCCCTCTTTGCTTTGTCAAGATAGTAAGGGAGATTTTAAAAACTTCTGCAGATTGAAATCTGCTTTGTTTCCCGCACTGTTGCGCTCTTGTATTTCAAAGTGCGTGTTATTGCTCTTTTTGAGAACGAAGCCATCATACTTAAAAGTAGGTATCATTTCAAACTGGAGATCCCCAATGGTAAGTTGTGTTAATGCTTGCGATGCATATACTTTGTTTTGCTCATGTTGACTTGATGTTCTGCTTCTTTAGACTGTTTGTCCAACTGTTGAAATACTTCTCTAAGTTCCCTCTCTCTTCCTCCAAGTAGGTCCACGTCATCTTCATCAGCCAGATACTCCCCAGAGCAACTGAACAGAGTTCTTCCGGGGTTCACTTCAATTTTCCTTACAAAATGCTCCAAAGTGAGGTTGAAAGAATGCATGAGAGGAAATTTCCATGCCTTAGGCCTCTTGCGATCACTAACCCCCTAAAGACTTTGTCAGCTAGCTTAGCTTGAGTTCACTAGCGTCATTCTGATAAGCTCAATCAGTTTTTGCGGTACACCCAGCAGAGCTAAAGTGTCATACAAATATGGTCTATCTACACTGCCATAAGCTTGCTTATAGTCCTATAGGAATCACTGGTGTACGTTGGTGTTCAATTCCAGCATTATTCGATGATGTACCTGATTGTGAAAATTTGATCAGTAATTATTCTGCCCATTCCCAAACCGCACTCGCAATCACCCTTTTTCTGAGAGTCGTCTGGCTAGAATTGTAGTTTGAACCTTATAGGGAGTGTTTAGGAGGGATCCTGCTAATTAGCGCAATCCAGCTTGAAGCTTTTCTTGTGTAGGGGGTGGGGGCAGAGGTGGGCCTCATATGCAGTTGTTCTCCACCGAATTTTAAAAGTTCCGCCGGAATCACGTTGCCACCAGGTGCCTTGTTATTTTTCATGTTCCTTATAGCTTCCTTGACCTCGACGAGACTCGGCTCTACTAGTGGTAAATCTACACCATTATCGCTCCATGCTGCTAGTGTTCCCCTCGCAATGCCACTTTCACTACCCTAGTTCAGTGGTTTCTCGAAGCAGTCAACCCAAACCTCAACGATTTTACAAGGTTAATGACAAAATTTCCATTTCCGTTCATGATCAACGTGCTCCTCGCCTAGAAACTTGCATTCTCCTCCTTTATTCTTGCGTAAATTTTCACGTATTTCCCTTCTTTCTCCCATTTCCTCAATCTCCACCACCATATTAGCTTCCCACTCCCTCTTCTTCTATTTTCCTACGGCCAACTAACAAATTGGCTTCGGTTTTTCCCGGAGCCAGACTTAATGAGTTTGCTTTCATCCTGTCGCTTACTATTTTGAAACACTTGTTGGCTATGTTCTCCAGTTGGGTTGACTCTTTTGCGCTGATAATCACAGCCACATCATCCTGTAATGGTCGTTCCATGCCGTAATCTTATTTCGAGCAGTCTATTATACATGGTGTTCTACAAGGTGGCTCGCTTGTGGAATACCGTTTGAATGTTTCATTTTGACTCATTTTCAATTGGCGTCGTACACAAGGTACCGGTGTCTGAAATAGTCTCATACTATTTTCTGCAGACATTTAAGGAAATTCTTGAGCCTCAATGATTCCAAAATTCACCACCAGTACGGAGGTGAAAGCGTTGCGTACATCTAGCCTTATGGTGGCGCACACATGGCGCGTTCTCCTGATTCCTTGTTTTGAGCTTTCGGCAGTTTCGCGTACTTAGCATATCGATAGTCGATTTGCCTTGTCGAAAGCCAAATTGTTCTACTTCTAGTGTACTTCTAGGGTTTCTAGTGCAGGTTTTCGTGTTTTTAGCTTCTTAGCGACTAGCGACTGGCATTCCCCAGGGGTCTGCTTCTGTTGTGTCCATGAGCTCCTTCCAGCTGTTCCGCTGACTGTCCCATATCTCTAACCTTAGCATTGTCTCTGAAGTTTGTGCCTTGTTCGCATACAGTTGCGCCTTTAGTCACCTATCTTGGGTGTCCAGCCTCACACCTTTCCTTTGTATCCTTTATCTACGTGTTATCATGGATCTATCACATGACATACGTATAGCTTCAGTTATTCGTGCAGCATCGTCGTCAATATCCTCCTCTATGTGTTGCGCGACTATTCGCTCCTGTAGGCGTATCTCCGTCTCGAATGCCCTTCTCTTTAGCTAGCGGATAGTCCAGCCTTTGGTTTTCTGTGGTTTTGTCTTCTATATTAGTTTTACTTCTATATCTTCTATATTAGTTTTTCATTTCCCTCGTTAACACTCATACTTTTTTTATTCAAACACTCTAATATATCTACGGGCATTTTATCCTCTCCCACACAAGTACTCTTCCTTATTCCTTTAATTTCCTTCATCACCTTCTCGATACTAATATCATTTTCCCAAGAGCTTTTCCCACATTTTCTATTTTCCCTCTTTCCTCTCTTTTACAGTTTAATTCTTACTAATTCATATTCCTATTTCTCGCTGTTGCTTTCTGCTCTCACTTTTGCGGTAATATTTCCATAATTTCTCTTCTGCTTTTAGCAACTTTCTTCTCGTGAGTGATGAACAGATTAATGATTTCTCCTCTTCCTTTCGATGGAATAGAGGTTGCATCCTTTGGGCCATAGGTTTGTATATTCTGGTGCATCCTTTTAAATTGGAACATGGTTTTCTCGGCATTATTTGGAATCCTGCATCCCCAGATGTTTGCTATCAAGGTCGCCTCCAACAATCGTTCTTCCGTTTGTAAATAGTTCCTACAAATCTGCCTCATCTTGTTGTGTTATTTCTCGTTTTATATATGCGCTAAGAAATGTTAATGCTTGTTCTCCTATAGCTGTTTCAGCTCCAACTGCTTCTATCGACGACAGATTTAATTCTAATTCCTTTGCGCACATTCTGTTGTGGATTACAAGTGCCACTCCCCCTTTTGGGGCACCCGTTCTATCTTTCCGAGCAATTCTGTATACCGGAATCTTGTTTCCTTTCAGGCGCGTTTCTGTTACCATTATTACCATGATTTTATTCCTCTTTCATGAATTCTACTAGTTCTTCGACTTTTCCTGTTATGCCTTTAGCGTTCCATAGCTTGATCTGTGCATTCTTAAACACAATTTCTGCTGATTTGCTTCAGAACTTCCGGAAGTCTTTCAAGTAATGCCACTTTCACTGCTACCTTTATGTAATTTTCTTCCGTTGTGCTTTCTTCCGTTGTGACGTCGCTTTCTTCTTTGTGCTTTTAACATCATTTCAGTTTAGAACAATTCTCTTGCACTTTTCACATTCTCGGGACTAGGATGTTCGGCTCCACATAACATGTGCTGTAAATTCTTTTTTAAGTTTTTATGTTCTGAATGTTTTGGGTCCCATATTATGGGCTGTAAAAAATGCTTTACAAACTATCGTTCAGCAAATTAGCTACTGTACTATGCAAGGAACCACAAGAAAGTGGACGTGGAGCTTGCACTCGTCTTCGTGTCTCCTTTCTTTCTGACTTGGCTACAAGAAACCGCGTTTGAAATAAAATCGAGCGAGGCAAGGGTGAGAACAGCCCAGAAACTACAAGCACTCTATATTCTCGTACCTCGGCCGATTTTGCGAGATCGTGGAGGAGCTATTAAGCAAGGCATCATTAAGCGGGATGTTACTGTATATATTTACACATAAAGTACCTAAACAAAGATCCTTCTTTGACAGACCTATACAAAATATTTAATGACGTAAATGTATAATTACAAAAGATGAATTGAATTTAATTGAAACAAGACATTGGATTTGTTGCTTTGTTGCGTTTCTAAGAAAACTTCCTCTGTTTAATTGGATTTTTGGTGATGAGAAATATAACCATATTTTCAATGGTGTTTCGTATATTGCTGGGATACTGCCAATTTTGCCAATTTAATGGTATGTAAAGGGCATATGTTCTATAGATCCCCTTCAATTCTTTCCATGAACACTTCCAATGTTCAATCACATTTTCTCTTTTTGCTTGCTCCCTATTTGTATATGCCAAATATGAGCCTTGAATTAATATTGGTCATCTATTCCATTTGGTTTTATAAAGATGGTGCAATTGGCGGCATACCTTTTTTTCCTTGATTCGAATTAGTTTGTAGAATTTGCTTCTTATTGAAATTTATTTTTAGTGAAAAAATCTTCTATGTTGGTTTTTGAGAACTTAAAAGTAGAAGTAATGTGCCGTTCGTTTTAAGAAGTTATATAAGAGATACAAAAAAAATTTAAAGAAAAACTAGAAAAATACAACCAACCGTTCATTGAGAAAAGACAAGATTCTTCTTCATGAATGATTTCCGTAAATAACATTCATATGTTTTTAGGTTCCATGTTCGGCCTAATACACACTTACGTGCGATCTAACGTGCGAATGATTCAACTACAATATTTGACTCTTATTTGGCTGAAGGTGGTACTTGGGCACTTTTAGTATATATACCTAAGTTCCTAGGACATCTACAGATTTGTAAAATAATTCTCTGTCTCTCATACCCTCTGTATCACTGTGTGTAGGAAGATTGCTTTATGTAAGCTGGCGATGGTCTTGAGGGAACCAATCATCACGGTGCAACATTTAATAAAGCAAAATTTAGTCAACAAGCGCAAATTGAGGAAACTTAGGGAAGGTAAAGTGGAGTGGGGGGAGTATAAAGGTGCTAAAAAGGAGTGGATAAAGGAGGAGAATAAGGTGAACAAGGGGCGAGGAAAAAAGAGGAGAAGGAATTAAATAAAATGAGTAGTGAGAGGAAAGTCTGGAAATATATGAGAAGAAGAGGGGCGATAGAGAGAAAAAGAGAAAGGTGTAATATAACTGTAAGAGACTGAGAGGAGAAGTGCAGGAAAAAGGGTTTGTGGAAGGAAATCGTGGAGGATAGATAGGGGAGGAGGAAAGGGACTTAGTGAGAATGGAGAAGACCGAAGTGGGTGAGTAAGTACAACAGAGGTTAGGAATGAAATGTGGAAAATGAAAAAGGGAGAAAAAGCAGAACAAAACAGGGTGCCGATGGATATATGGTAATGTCTGAATGAGAATGGGCTATGTGAGTTGGTAATAGGGATGAATAAAATAAGGAAAAGCACTGAGAGAGTGCAGGATGAATAGAAGGAAGGAGAAATTGTACTAGTTTATAAGAGAGGAAACAGAATTGATGTTAATGAGTATATGGAGTACGGGTGGACGAAATATACTGTGTGCGAGGGTTGGAAGAAGAAGTACGGGTGAAGAAAATTCTACTTCACATTCTGATTGAATTTATAAGAGGTAGGGGGGTGGCGGAGAGTATTGTTACAATAAATTGCGTTATGAATGAAGAGATCTCAAAAAGAATGCAGCTGTACCTCCTATTTGTAGACCTAAAAGTAGCGTTTGATGGGATTCGAGGGGGGAAATTGTGGGAGAAAATGGAGAATGTACGGATTTCGAGCTTGCGTGAAGGGATTGCATGAAGGACAACAGTAAAGGCGCAAGTGAATGAATAGATATCGGAATGGTTTCAGACCAAAAGTAAGGAGTAGTTGTCTGATAGGAGGAGGAATGTTGGAGAAGGGACAAAAGATTAGAAGTATAAAGATGTGCCGTTCGGATGCAGATGATATAGTACGTATGGCGGGAAATAGGAAAGATATGAATGAAATGTTTGGGAGAGTGAAGGGATATATGGATAGAAGGGGATTAGAAGCAAAAGTGGATAAACTAAAATAATGTTGTATCAAAAAGAATGGAGAAAGCGCAGAAAAATTGTATTCGAAATAGGGGACCAGAGGATTGAAAGGGTAAAGTAATACAGATATTTAGGGTTCGTATTGGCACAGAATGAGTCATGTAAAGCACAGGTTGAAATGGTACGAAGAAGAGGAGGGGAGTTATAGAGAGAATGAGGATGGTATGGGAGAGACAGTTTGGAGAGTCAGTCAAAATGAGGTAGAATATTATGGAAGTGTGTGTGAATAGTATAATAATGTATGGAGCAGGGGTATGGGCGGTGGAGGAACGAGAGAGATTAGAGAAAGTTCAGATTGGATGTGTAAAAGGTGCTGGTCTTGAATATGAATACTAGGAATGATATAATAATGCAGGAGATTAGAAAATATAAATGCTGGATAAGCGGGCGGAGTTAAAATAATAATGAAATTTGAGGGGAAGGTATGGAAGGATAATAGGAGAAGGCTGGTTAAGGAAGTATACATGGAGGGAATTTCGGAAATTGAATTGGGAGACGATTTGAGTACATGATTAGAGGTGGTGTTTGGAGGTGGTAGCATAAATGGAAGTAGGTATAATAGTAAGTATAAGTGAATTAAGGATGAGGAAGGTATTTAGTGGAAATAAGTATAGGATGAAAGAGCAGGAAACAACCATTGAATAAATGAGTGTGAGGAGATTGAATGGAATGAGGAAAAATAAAAGATATAATAAAGGGGTGATGGAGGGGGAGAGAAGAAGAGATAGGGCAAAGGAGATAAAGTAGAGTACGGATGAATGTAAGGAATGAAATAAGGGTAAAAAATAATGGTATATAAGTGAGGAGTGAATGGGAGGTATTATAGAAAGGATAATGGGAGGGGGTTTAAGGTGGATATGGGGATGGTGGTAGTACGGTTTTAAGGGTGAGGGAGAGCTGATAAGAATAGGAGGTAAGGGGGAGAGGAGGCAGGGTAAGGGATTGATGAATTAGGAATGCGTTGAGTAGGAACAAGGAGTAGCCTTCATTTCTCCTATGAGGGTGGATGGATTTAATTGGATGGATGTTTTATGGAATTAGTGATCTGATGGTTTAGTGCCTAAACATTTTTATGTTCTGATGGGTAATTTTGTATTTTTTAAGCCTCCAATATTTCAGAGTTTAGCCAACAATGTGCGATTTTTTTTTGGAAAATATTGAGGTATTTCCGGTATAGGCCTGTGGATATATGCATACAATTTAGTTTGAGAAACCAAAAATCATCGAATTGTATTCGTAGAAAATATCAGTGATCTCGTACATTTTGAACTAAACAGGAGCATCTGTTCAGCATGATGCCATTTATAAATGGCATCATGCGTACTGTATCTTTACCCTGCTGTATCTATCAGTCTGTCTCTTTGTCTAGCTGAATCGTGTGCGCTGAACTTGTGTACCGCACACTGTTTTTTTTTCTTTGATATAAATCATATTTAATAATCCCGCACGAGCAAATTACAGCACCTGTGCCACTGTTATTTCAGGTGTTAATTATTTTTTATTGAAGCAAGGAATATATTTAGACCCGCTAATATAATTTTTTTCAATTTATTATCTTAGTTGTAGTGAGGACAATTATTTCCAGATCCCTATGATTGATTTAAGCTTCTCCTCAATTATCTGCTCAGTTTGATCATTTTTCAAGCTGCTTACTGTTTTTTCTTTGCCAATATGATTCGGGTAAAGACTGCAAGTTTAAGATTAAACTTTCAGAGAAGTTGTCAGAAAAAAAACTTTATAGATTTTGAAGTGCACATATTTTAAGTGAGGGAATTCAATCAAATTGTCGTGTGGGACAACTGAGTTGAAAAAATTGCAAGGATGAGTAGCTTCAGACGTGCAACGTGGCTTAAAAGAAAACCGATAGACATTATCATATGCGTAGACAGGAAGTGATAACCGGATGTGGTTTCTCTTCCCCTACGAAAGAATTCTGACTTGTATAGGATTAAGTACATTATGACAAACGGTAACCCCCCCACCCCTTTTTTTTAATCTGCTAGAAATTGCGTAAACCATGGGCGCTTTACTAATTGAGTTTGAAAGATGAACTGTGTTAATAAACTGACAAATACACGATTAATCAAATTTAATTACATTTTTAGTGGAAAATACTAATCAATCAATAACCTGTCGAACATGTACCTCGGAGCTATATCGTGAATGAATAAAGTGATCCTAAAATCGAGATTAAAACTAGAATCGAGCATGCCAGTAGAACTTTCACCAACATGGGAAACCTTTTCATCGCACACGACTTAAGTCTTCAGTTCCATGTACGATTATTGCGCTGTTACAATTTTCCTGTCTTAATCGATGGATACGAAAGCTGGATATAGGCATGAAATCCAATGACGTATGAAGTAAACAAAAATTCAAATGTGGAGATGTTGTAAGAATAAGTAAATAAAAAACTATATTTGAAAAGGGATACACACCGAATTGGAGTACTACACGGAAAGATATTACACATCTCATAGATGTAAGACGGACAAACACCGAAGTCCTCAGTATGATGGACAAATTTTTAGAGTTGATAAGAACCGTCAAGGAAAGGGCACATCATGCGTGCTGAACAGCATGAGATCCTCCGAACTGATCAACAAAGGGAAAGTTCGGGATAAAAGATCAATAGGGCGACGCCAGAATTCATGGCTGCAGAATCTGAGGAAATGGCTCGGTCGAACATTGACAGAGATTTACAGGGGTGCCACAATAATTAATTGGATCGCCAGTCTCCGTAGGGAAACGGCGCTATAAGAATACGAAGATGATGAATCAATAGCAAAAAGAATTAGTATTTGTGCTATTTTAGAAATTTGATAATTTCGTAAATGCAGTGCTAGGAAAGGAATGATCTATTACGTTCCACCAAAATAGCGAAATCGTAAATCTCCACGATAATTCACCAAAATTTTGGATAAAATAAATAATAATTCATTTACTGAGTTCCAGAAGTTCGAAGATATCTTGCAGTGATAGCATGAAATTATTTTCATGCTATCACTTCAGACTGAATAAGATTTTACTTATACAATACTGAGAAGAGATAGCTGAAAGTGTTGGATTGACGCTGAAAAGAGATAAAACGATTTTAAATGTTACGGCGCCATCTATTATTTCGAACGATAAATATATTTTATCTATCGAAGAGTGCTCTGCAATCTAATCGTAGTCCTCTCAATTTCTGTGCACTTTCTTAGAACTGCTTGTACCAATCTTGACCAATTGGGACTATTGTTTAGCCAGGATACAAACTAATATACTAAACAAGAGCATTGGTGCCACTTAATCAAATTAATCACATTCCGTATTGTTCCGTTGCTTCTTAGCGTCCTATAAAACCCAAACTGTATTTCATACGACCCAAAATGTACATAATCCAAAACATCAACATCCATGTTAGGCAAATGTAAACGTTAAAACATTTGAAACTCGATAGCTGGCATAACCGACATCAAACAACTCTACGGGCCCACATTAGCGTCTAATAATATTTAAATTTGTTATAATTTTTTATTTTTCTAGATTTGGTCAAAAATTAAAAAAATTAAGAATAGACTAGAATATTTTTCTAAATGATTAATTTAAATTTATTTCGAGTAATCATTTATTAATGATTTGCTAGAAAAAATTTTGAAATAAATATCTCAATGAAATTAATTATATATTTTTTACGATAATATATAACAAAACATAAAAATATGAAATCATTACCATGTAAAATATTAAACATAAAAATATTCTTTACTGGGTCTAGTACGACTCCTTTTTCTTTGCGCCTTTCTCGATTGGTCATGTGCCACAAAACTTGGAAATTGACTTTCTCGTGATGTTGTCGTTTCAAAAAAGAGCTTGAGTTTCGCTTGCATTTGTTTCCTAAGTATGTAAAAATTTATTAATTAAACAAATTAATATTAATTTTTTACTATAAAATTTGTTGAGAAAATTTATTTATAAAGAAATTTTTTTTATTAATTTTCTAGTACACCGACTAAAAACCAATTTTTTATAGATTGTAATATTTATAATCAGTAGCGTGCAAGTAATTCGTGTAGGTAAGGTGTACTCAGCACACTCGGATAAATAATGAATTTATCAAAAAGATTTTATTTATAAGAAACAATTATTTTCTTTGTTTTTGATAATACTCTACCAACTACTAATTTTATATACGTTTTAATTTTTATTCAGAATATTAAAATATAAATTTCATTATTTTAAACTCTTTCTTGGTTATAATATTGTATAATACCATTCACTTCCGTTAATCGGTAATTAAAGTATTGCTATTAAAATATATAGCTCATCAAATGTAACGCATCAAGAGAAAGGAGGGGAGAGGGAGGATCGGGGAGTGCATATGGAAATGTGGATATTTTTTCTGTCGCTTATTGGTCTCAGACTTGATATTAATAATCCCCATGTAGAAGAATTTATTGGAGAATCTTGAAGTCGAAGCCGACTAGAAATTGTTGACAGGGCAAGAGTTGAATAAAATTTTGAAGGCAAAGGTATAATGTGGTTACAAAACTGCACATAAACAAAATCTTCTAACAAAGTCGAATGACTGTCCTTTGTGCCTGACTACACCATCCATCTGATCGACATGAAACTTTAGGAATTTGTTGAGTACACTCCCGGGAAGGTTTCTGTGAAATTGGTTTTTTGAAATTTTA
>WYDF02171239.1:0-22146 GCA_009867245.2 Adranes taylori
AATGAGACAAGCGTATACATCTATGTTCATGTCCCTATATCTCTGTGTTAGCACGTTCAGGGAAAAGAGAGCTTCTCGAGTGCCGAATCCACTCTGAAATCCGAATTGAGTGTTACCTATTTGTTCTACGCATTTCTTATAAATCCGTGTATGGATTATTCTTAGGAATACTTTGAGGACGTGGGACATCAGACTAATTATGCAGTAGTCATCACACTAAGAGGAGTTTGGCTTTTTTGGAATCGCCACGAAGGTAGACTTGAGCCATTCAGAAGGAATTTTTCCTGCACTCTAAATGGTGTTGAATTGCTCAATTATAAGCTCTAGGCCTTTGCCTTCTTGTTTTGCGGTAATTCTGAGCACCTCTGCATGTACTTTATCTGATCCTGTGGCTTTTCTGTTTTTCGGAATTTTTATTGCGTGGATGACTTTGCTCTTCGTCCCTTCTCTCTGTCACCATCCACCTCCGTGGGAGACTCCGGCCGGTCATTATCGAACAGTTCCTCTACATAGTCCTTCCATCTTTTTAGTTCTTCCATCTACTTAATTAATAGCTGCAATTTTAGACTGATTTCAAATTTGACTCTAATTCTTATGAACCGTCCATCCAGACTAGAACATTTCAGCTTCTAAATCGCTGTGATGCTATATTGATGCCGCTTGAATAGCGAGTGAAAACAAGAAATTAAATGGTTCGGCGCGGGCAATGCCGCATGAAAGCTGGCAATAAATTGCCTATACAGTACACATGAAATATTAGTTATTTAAATAACTGTTATTTCGAAACATATAGAACATTTTGAAATAGCTGCAATTTAATAAGAGATTTATATGACAGTCCAACTGTAATAAGAACGGAACGCGCTTTATGTATTTTAACGCTACCAACCGTTTCTTGTGTTATGTAGTAGGTCATTCAACTTTATTGCAAAAATGTTTATATTTAAAATTAACTGAGCTACTAAGTTTATGTGCTTCTTTAACAAATTTGCATAATTTTTCTACTCCTACTTGTATAATGATAGATCCTGATCTCAGCTTCACACATGGAAAAGATATTGGCCTTACATAAATCCGACGATAAGAGAACATACTTTCGTTCAGTGAACGTAAAGGAAAGGACTTCGCCCGCTTCAAAGGAAACCCCTTACCGAAAACGTGAAAAGGATCTCAGGGAACCTCTCACAAATACGGCTTATATAATATAAATATCAAATTCTTAGAAGATATGTACGAGATATGAAAGTGTTATATAAAAGCAATATTTTATATAAAGCTTACAATGATTTTCTCATGTATTCAGAGCTTTTAAAATTTATTTTCAACTCAAATGTGGTATATTGAATCACAAATTTATACTAATTTCAATAAACTTGTATGTGTACTTTCTTACTATTGTTGCTAGCTAAACAGAATTGTGTGATAATCTTAACATACAAATGATTGTGTGACTTATTTTCACACATTTCTATAAACAGAAAATAGGTTTCTATTTTTAATACAAATGCAAAATGTTTCATTTTCGGAGACATACTGGAACGTACTTCTTGGTCAGTCAGCAGAAATGTATTAGCAGCTGGACAGTAATTTCTAGTTTTTCGATATCCCAAAATTTTGTGACAAATAATTTCAAACGCCTTTCAGCTAGCGTCCGCTTTTCTAGCTGGGCAAATAATACTATCCGCTTATTAAAGGTTTCATAATTAAATTCTTCGCAAATCTGATCATGAAGGTTCTTGAAGGATTCATCATGAAGGAAGCATGAAGGGCCATGAAGAAAACTCTGTAGGATTATATATGATCCATTGCTCTCACTAAATTACTAATGTACTAGCTTTATGTGTAGTGTACTGTATCCTCACTTATTTACTATTGCTTCATAATTGCTTCCAGAAGCATTTAGTATTTTAATAGTTCTTCTATCTATTTATACATGGTCCGAGGGAAGCTCTGTTACCGATTCGAAACGCCATAACTTCTATATTTTTTGAAATTTTTATTCAAAATTCACACGACATATTGAAAACAGAATGTAGTCATTAAAATGCAGTTCAATGTTTGATGTGTTTACTTTGATTATGGCCTGCATTCTGGAAATAAATGAGTTGCACTCTGTACAAACGTGTCGTTGTGTAATCTTTGCCCTTTCGTTACGAAGAGCTGCTTTCAACAAGTGCACGCTCTCATATTGTAACGATAGGATTTGTCATCGTATAAATTAAATCACACTGTAAATAGTTTTATGAAACAAAGAACGACGAGTCCTCAACTGTACAAAAGATGGCCGTATTCATAGAAATATTTATTAGTAGAAGCAGTAGTTGCTAAACGACAAGTGGTACTGGAGACAAAAGTTTCAGTTTAACATTTATTGATGAAATAATAGACAAATTCTAAACGTTAGTACGAGGTACTAACATAACGTAGATTAGCAATTTTCTTGCCGACGGGAAGATACAAAAATGTGACGTCAATTGCATTAAATCATGCAAATTATACGTAAGACAGGGGAGACGCTCTGATTGGACAAATAATAGTAAAGAAAATAATATAATCGACAAATAATCGATCAGGAGTGATAGCGCGACAAGTCTAACGTTATGTGCGTGTGTAGAAGTATAGGAATCATTGGTTATGAATCAATTATTGCTGACAATAATGTTATTACTGCTATAAGTACTTTTTACATTTACATTTTTGTAAATGTATTTTTTGTAAATGCGCATTGTTTCATTAAGATTTATCTGACTTATTGCATTATTGTAGTTCTTCCGTTAAACAGTTTTCATTATAAGGACTTAAACTTAATCTACTATTTTATTTGTTCACGACTAACCTCAGAATTAAATAAGCCTTAAGAATTTCAGAACATTGTCATTGTGGTACCGGAGCTTAACCCATCAGCTACGACTCCAGTTGACTGGTTCACTGTACGATAAATACGAATTACGGTTCTTCCGAGGTTCTTCATAATTTTGTCGTTATATAAATCGATCGTACAACCTTATGAAAGTGTCAGACTCGAACCGACCTCGGACGAATCTTATTCTTTCCAATTTTTTCAGAATATAATCAAAGGTGGTCACGCGCCAAGCCATTCCAAAATTACACATGACAATATCTTTTAGTCGACACTGACGTTTAATATACTCTAAATGGAGAAATCCATTGGATTCGAATCAAGTGAATTCACGCGCTGTTGTTTCTCGGAAGCGAAGTGTGGAACACTTTTTTTGTAAAAACGCTTTGTTCACTTGGACTCGATGAACCGGTGCTGAGTCTTGTTCGAATGATTACAAAATGATGCAATTTGCGATTTATTTCCAGCAGATTCCAGAGTTATGTTTTCGTTCTTTATCATAGTCTGAACTTTCTTAGGTACAAAATTATTAGAATTGCACCATCTTAACATATTCAGCACTACATTGTTACTTCTTCCTTCAATTCAGAGTGGGCTATTATTACAGATGGATCGTTAAGAAATTGGGTTACATAGAAATCGGAATATTGCAAGAAAATTTTAAGTCGTTGCGTAAAATTGAAAACAATACAGCATCATAAGTTGAGGATTCGGGGTTTTAATTCACCCTAATCAATGTACAGTTTAGAATGCAACGAACCTAAACTACAGCGATAGTAAAATCTTCGTTACAATGAACAAGTTGACTTACTTGAATGTGAAACGTTTAAAGCTGTGTAACAAGTACTTTACGTAAAAAAAATTCTACATTTTTATCGAAATTATATTTGCGATAGACAAAGTTCCCTCCAAAATTGAAAATATAATACAATACACAACACAAAGAAGCGAGAAACTCATATAATGTCTCATGATGTATACGATGTTATACTATATCCTTTTGGACACATTCAATCACTAACGTCTATCCCAAATAATGTATACAGAATTGATCGGTGATTGATCGATGCATAATGTCTTTGTCTTTCCTGTACACATACGTTATTTACATGCAGAGATTACCAACATTTTTATGAAAACTAATAGTTGTTTAAGAGATACAAACACAATACTTCATGCGCTATTTCTGTAAACATTTTAATTAAACATAGAAAAGACTTTTGTAATATTTCATTAAAAAAATCAGATGTGCGCATGATGTTTAATATTAGTACTTTTGCTTTAAAATACAAGAAATAAACGGTTTCAAAAGTCCAAATATTCGTCACTAGAGTAGGTAATTCTATTTGAATCACGGAAGGAAATAGGTAAAACATTCTCATCAACATAAAAAAAAATAACCATCTTTATCTAGCAGAAAGTTTAACCCATTTAACTGGCAGCAAGTTTAAAACTTTTAACATAAACAAATAACATAATATTTACTAAAAGATAGGCCTTATAGTTTTTCAAAATAGACCGACGCCAACTTGGTGAGTAGACAGAAAATGAACTTAAGAGAAGACTTGTAGTATTTTCTATAATTTTTAAAGAACTGTACTTGTCAAAAAACCTTAAAGTGGAATTCCGTGCATTTTACACAGAAAACCTGAATGGTCGATGGGAGTAATAAAAAAACCTAAGCGGAAGCCTAGCTTGAGTAGATGAGTAAATGGGACTGTCGTTTCCGGTGCCACATAGGGTCACTTGCAATAACTTTGCATGCCCTATATCAAACGACATATTGTAACGCCGAGATGTGTCATCGTTTTAATTTAGTTCGATGGTATATACTTTTTGCACAAGTACGGCAAAGAACAAACATTAGTTTATCATTCATCTTGACTGGTATGATCAGGTAAAGACCAGCTTAGGAGTAGCAAAGAACAGGTAAGGTTCATGTAAGGAATAGCTAAGGACCAGGTAACAGATGGTAAGAATCATTTCTGATCTGATGAGAAACAGCTCATATAATAGACATAAACAGATTCAACAATATACGAAAATAAGTTAAACACAAATTAAATGATTGAAAAATATGAATTTAAACACTTTACTAACAATACGTTATTAATCAGTACTTCTTCAATTGCACTAATTTCATTGGAAACATTCATATTATCAGTATTTCGAACTGTATGAAGTAATACTAGACGATCAACTAATGCATTAACATCATTCCAATGCATAATACGCGGTTGTTCATGGACAATATTCATATCACCAGCATCTCTAAATACATGATATTTTGATAAAGGAACCCAATTCATTACCATCCTCAAAATGAATACTACGTAGACGTTAGCGTCCAATATTCATATCCCAATGAGATATTGAACATAGATCACCCCGCTTTGAACATAGATCACAACAGATAGTTAAAATGAATTTTGAGAAAAATCCAAAATTACCATACATAATAATTCCAGCTAAATTTAAATTCATGATCGATACAGGCACTACAAAATCTGTTGTAAACTAGAAAATAGCCCATAGATAATATTCAGAATATATTCAGAATGAAACATTTCATTATGTACATTATGTACAATGAAATTGTGCATAGTACATTTGTCATGTATAATTAATACGGTATAGCCAAATTTAAATTTTATGTATTTAATTTAAATGACAAATTTCAAGGATTAATAGGTTCAGACTTATTAAATCAATTATGTCCATACTTCTTGCAAAGTTTATATTCTGGAGTCATCTAATTTATTAAAGTTTGCTAGATTCTTTTAAATCTTAAAAATGGTTTAAGCATTTTGAGTGCTATACAAACTTGTTGCAGGAATTGCAAATCTTATTTAACACTTATGGCTTTATTTAAACTTTATTTAAACAATTACACCATATGAAATGAAGAGTGACATTATTTCTTCTCTCGAAAAATACAAGATCGATAACGTAAATTATAAAAATTATAAGTAGCAAAGGGGATCATTGCTGATTGCTGATATCATCAGCGAGGATAAATATAATTGGTAGTAAATCAATAGTAGTAAAAGCGTACCGTATGAGACTGTTTAAGTATGAGTAAAGAAAGCAGATCTGATTGGAAATGAATTTATTATGACAGAAAGTAATTAGTGGAGTACCGTTAGTAGGTAATTAGATGAATATATATTAAACCATAGCAAATTTTCAGAAGTAGGGCAGAGTAGAGTTGGAAGTAGAAATTCGTATCTAAAGTAGTAGGTATAAACTGATAATTTTAATTGACATTGAAAATTTTATTAAAAATTAGAGGTTAACCTATGCCCGTCGTCGTGCCGAAGTAAGAGAAAATTATTAATATCAAATGAAATTTATTAAATACAGTTGAAATGAAGTTGAATGTAACAACGAATTAAATGCCTGCTGACTGAAAGTATTTGATTAGTTTATTGAAGCGGATCAAGTAAATAAATTAAAAAATATTGTACCAGACTAAATAGCGTTGATTTATTAGTACGAAATGTTTGAGTTATGCTCAAGCTAATTCAGAGCTAAAACGTTTTCTCCTGAAAGAATTAATTAAAGGCATATGTGAGTTCAATGCCTTATTTTTATCAGGGACTATTTATGACTTTGCGATACTTAATTTTATTTGTCATTTTCATGACGAACTATATTTTTCTGGAAATAATTACCTATCCTTATCAAGTACTTAACATTGACTTATTGATTTTTATGTTTTCCTTTGATTGATTTTCATTATACATAATTAAAATTTATTTATGTATATATTTGTTGACGCCTGACCTGCTAAAACTAGTGCTTAAAACGATTAAACTGTTGGTACCGGTCTCTTAGCAATCAGGTGCCTCCTACAGGTCAATATTGTGCTACATTACAGGCTACGTCTCACCGTAATAATTTCTCGCGTTTCGTCCGATCTCAAAATTTAGTGGAAAGTTTAAGTTCGTACAAGTTCGTACAATGAATTCCACCTGCCGCATTGTTCACGTACTTAAAACATACGTGACAAGTATATTGGAAGCGCCGGTAAGAGTTTGTAAATTTTTCCAAAACTTTACAACATTTAAGGTTACTTTATTTTTTAAATTATTCTGGCAAATTTCTTTATTATCTTTTCCATTACTTTTGGAAAAAAAATATTTTTGAATATTTCTGGATTTCTATTATTGCATGAGTTTTCTAATTTTTTATCCGAAATTTTGCAGTCTTTATCAGCACTATACCTTATTTTAGTAGATTTCGAATTTTTGGAATTTCACCCTTTTCTTCTTTGGAATTATTTTTCTTCTCGGAATTCTTTTTACTTCTCAGTGGTTAAACTCGTAGTCTACGGAGGATTCCTCAACTCATACGATTTTAAATTGTGTTGACTCACCCTGTACACAAATTTTATAGTATTGAATAAGTAAGCCATTGACATAATGGTGCACTAACATTAAAAACAACTGGAAATAAGGGAAACAGTTGATTGATTTTAGTATGGAATCTACAGGACCTTAAAATCATAATGATTTTCATACAAAATTTATTATAACATTTAATTCACCCTGTATAATTTAGTACAATCTTATATTTTATGAACCAATAAACTAAGCTTCATCTAAATCTGTGAACAAACTGTGAACAGGGCGTCCCATTAAAAAAAAACATTTGGTTGATTTATTCTGTAAATACAAATCAGCCTATATATTTCAAATTAATTTTATAAATTGTAGGTTAAAGATATCTACACCTTTTGTGAGAAATTTTTTCTGATACATATTATAATAAGTACAATATATAGCTTTGACGCACTATTGATTCACCCTGTATAAATTTATGAACGTATAACCTGGCTGGTAAGATAAATTTTTTTTTACATTCGCAGGTCGACGGAGCAAAATATCTTAACAATTTATATAAATTAGTTACATATTGATAGATTGATTAATAAAAACTAGTTTATTTTAGAAAGTTGAGTATAACTAAATCTATTGGTTTTTTATTGAGGGCAATAAAGAATTGAATTAGTTCTCTCGGTATATGGATAAAGATAAAAATAGGAATATAAATTTTGTATTTCAATATTACTAAATCATTTCCGTTCCATATTTGCGAATATCTGCATTATATACCGTTAAAAACATAACATTATACTTTCATTGTGGGTATGGTTAAATTTGCCATTAAAATACGCTGTCAATATGGTATTTCTAAGTTTCTTCTTCTTTTGGGATCTAAATTATGAATACTAGATCTAAATTAAGGGCAAAGGTAGAAGTTTTAAAAGAGATTCATTTGCAATTAGCTACTGGTACAAAAGTAAATAAAACTCACCAGTTTCTGAGAATCCTACTGATAATCCTATAGGGCCTAGTAATTTGTGCACATTATCCTCGAGACACAAACAGCTTCACCAAAAAACGAGTAACACTCTTAAAAACTTCATAAAAGTGGAACTACTCGTACTAAATTAAGTCTTGAACTCAGTTACAGTAAATTTGATACATTCACTGATATTTCTCCAGGGTTAATATCATATAGGCGTTTATCTGCCCACAAAAGAGGTTGATAAACTATTCACATTTGAAATAGAAATTAGTCTATTAGTGTCTGTCGACGAATAGCGAATAGATCGCTGTATAAATATGAAACGAAGTGATAACAAAATACAAAGCTTTGTACTTTCAACATTAACTTAAGTACAACAGTTTCTTCTATTCAAATGGATTGTTTATACTGTCGTCAAGGAGCTAGTAAAATAATGAACTAATTTACTACAGGATAATTGTGTAATTACTTTAAATGTACTGAAATTTAAAAATGTTTGGTAATCAGAGCAGAAAACAAAATTTATTTGTCACTACTTATATTTTTATTAAATTTTTTTATTTAATTGATCAGTTGTACATATTTGGCAAGGTATAATATTTGTTAATTATAAATATTTATATAAATTTGGGAAAATTTGTAATTACAATTGCTGCTAACGTTGCACGTGCAAAATGAAGTCCAGTAGTTATTTTTGCTGATTTAAATGTTTTGATTTCCGTTTGACAACTAGTAAATAATCTAGTATACCATGTATTGCTTAGGTATCAACATATAAACTATATTAGGATATCATATGAACGTATCATCAAATGAACAAAACGCTATCAGAAGTTTCCTCTGATAGAATGGTAGTGTGTTATTGTAATAGGACATCCTTCACTGCATGATCGAGTTTCGGTTAACTGTCGTCTAGACTACAGCAAATGAAACGGGACAGCGAATAAACAATTGGTAGTGTAGTATGCAAATAAGATATTAATTAGGGTAAACAGAAGTCTAACTACTGTTAATATTTAAGATTTAGTTTTCTATGGTTCACAATTAAGAACTAAAACTCTATTTCAATATACAGGTATAAATTATCCCCAAATTTACAGCGCTATAGCCGTCAAATCATTTAATATACCTTGCAGTGCCTTGCTCAAGTTTGATAAACCGTTAGATCATTTGCTAATCAATAAACATAAGCAAACATTTTTTTTATTATGTCCCTAAAGAATTCATTAATTTCAACATAGTTTCTGCAATTTGTTTTACTGTAAACGAAATGCCTTTTGGTAAAGAGCTTCAACTGTTTGAAGTAAACGAAAGTTCGTTTCCTAAGCCACAAATAATTATAAAAATACTAGTAGTGTAAAGAACGCTATGGAGGCGGTCTGAACCTGCTATTAGTCCGATATGATGTGACGAACTATCCCTTATAGGTACATATGCTAACAGAACTCCCACTCGCGACGCTGCTAAAAGAGAGCCTTAGAGTTTGTCACAATAATGGCGCAAATAAATATTAGAATAATTCGGTCTTCAGGAATCTTCTCGGGAATCGCCACGTCCGTTTAAAGTAAGACTGCACTTCGAACTGATGTTGTTGTTCCAGTGCCTAGACTCTTTCTGAGGGCACAGTTGTAACAAAAGCGTGTATTGTTTTTCTACGCAAAATAAACAATTAGAGAAAAAAAAAATATATATATATATATATATATATAATGAGAAGTTGTTTGTCCTCTGGGTTATATATCGCGTGGTAGACATTTCAGTGTGCCATCTGTAACAACCAAATACCACAAGGGTGGAACTCAAAAACCTACAAGATGTTTTTGAAAGATGCCTTTCCAGCTTCCTCGCCTCCCATCAGCCTGTGGAACAAGCCGGCTGGCAGTGCAATAATAATAATAATAGACAAACGGCGCTTAGCGAAATATTAGCGGTGCTAATAAACCAAAATTTAAAAGCGGTGACAAAATAATAATACGGAGAGCAGCGGAAAATGGCGATAATGTCAAGCACACTTGTAAACAGTAAAACGGAAGGTATAATTGGAAAATACTGCGGGCACGTAACGTCGCCTTAAGAACTGACGTGACTGAATGCCAAGCGAATACCACTAATTACGCTAGTAGTATACACCATGAGGGCGTAGCGTTGCATTACTAACGCTACTGTATGCCAGCGACTCCCACTAGTTACACCAATATCATGCACACTTAGTTTAAACGCTGAGACAAGGTATATACAATAGGCGCGTAGCGTAGCATTAAGAACTAAGGCTACTGTATGCCAAACGAATGCCACCAGTTTCAGTAGTAGTATACACTATAGTCGCGTGGCGTTGCATTAAGGACTAACACTACTGTATGCCAGTGACTACCACTAATTAAACCAATAACATGCGTTCTTAATACATATGAAAGCAGATGCAGGAAAGGAATTGAATGAAGATACTCAAACACACATTAATCACATGCACACTGTGTATCATACTGTATAAGGGAGGAATCTAATAAATATATATGCAATAAAATTAATACAAGGTAAGTTACGAATGTTGCTTACTAAAGCGTGTGCTCCACTGCTGGTAACTGGCGCTGGTCCTATTCGGTATAGTTTCTCGCTCGAGCTCGCAGACCAAACTTAATTTTATTTAAAAAGCTCAAAGCGGACCTATTTATAGGCCAAGAGCCATGTGTATCTGTAGTTGCTTGCCACAGAACGTGTGAAAGTCATCACACATCGCGTTATGACTGCTACGGGTATCCATATAAAAGAGTGTGTTCGCGTGAGTTAAGAGATAAATAAATTTTAGTACCATTAACAATACCTAATATACGGAGAACAGAAATTAAAAGGATTATTATTATTGCGGTGCGTACTAACGATGAGCGACAATATCCATTCATGCATGGTCATGTACGTTAACACATAAGAACAAGGATCATTTCTCCCTCTCTCTCTCTCTAACATATGTGCTGGTATATGCATTCCAAAAGTCCCTACTTTAATTATTTCATGGCGCAGAACGGTTACTATTCAGTATCATAATTGGTTACATTTATAAATCAAAATTGCTATTTACTTTTGTAGTAAATAAAAATATTCTCTATGTTTCATATAGAAATTAATTCTCAACAGTGTTTTGAATTGGGGATACGTTATGCCTCGCACTCTGTATATATGAGTATTGTAATATATAATATAGGAGTATCTAAATTCTAGATAATAGTTATGAGGAACTGCACCAAAGTATTTTAAAATTATGGTGAATGTCAAGGTTCAAATTTATTAGAGCCGCCGAATGCGCCATATTGGACTAAAAATATATATGTTATTTGTTGCGCTTTTATCGTAAACTTCTCTACAGTGGATGGTACGCCCACAGTGCTCATTGATATTAATCATAGACAGTACTTATAGACTCATAGACGCCCACAGTTCTCATATACATTTTTAAGTATATCAGGTATATACCAACAATCGCACACTGGAAATAAAAACTGCCTTAATAAGGTATAAAGCTTCTATAAAAGAAATCTGCTACGAAAATCTTGAAAGTGTTCGTTTCTTCGCTGTAACTGTGAATCCAAATGTGGTGACCAAGGTCGAGCGGAACTCTGATTCAAATGCGAATTCGCTGAATGAATAGCTGAAGATAATGGTTTATGACATACTTTAGCTCACTGCATAGAAGTTATATATAGTTAAATACATAGAAGTACCTTAAGGTTGCTGTATGGGAAAAATGTTCCATATAAATTACCTCATAAATTGGTGGCTTACGTAAATTTTTGACTATTTGAATTTGTCGGCAGATCGAATTTCGGCGCAGAATTTAAGCGTAGACAGAAAGACAACTTATAAATTGAAATTATATAATACATTCACCTTGCAGTCAACCATTGAACTCTTATAATGAGAGAAATAAGCTCGATTTGTACATAATTACTTAGTGATAGCTGTAAGAAGGAGGGGAACGACAGTTATCCTCCCCAAAGATGGTATGACGCGGTCGGAATTCCAGGAACACTTATAGAAGATCGGCTCGAGTTCTTAAGAGGCATCCGATCCTGTTTAAATGTGCGCCAGAGACATGTTCCGAAATCTTGGATAAAAATGGTAAGGAGTACACACAACAATGAAAGTCACAAATAACAGTAAGAATACCACCACTTTATACAATTTTTTTATAACAATAACAACTGATTGACCGTAAGTGTCATTAACATAAATGCCGTATATAATTTACAATTAACTGAAATATAAATACAGTTTTACTGATAAGTATTAAATATTGGCAGTAAATAATTTAAAAGCACAAACTACTAGTATTCTTTATCAGGATTTGATGAATTATATTAAACTTTAAATTTCAAAAAGTATAAATGATTGATGCGCCAAAATTTTAAGTAGGCAAAAAGTTTATGCAAAGAAGATACTCATTACACCAATGTTTCAACGATGGTTCAGACAGCTAAAATAGGGAACGGCTCTCCACAGACGTTACAATTTCAAGAATTTTATAGCTTACTATGTCTTCGCTACTCTGACATCCAAAACTCAGATGCACGTGCTACTTGCCGGGCCCCAAGGTAGCCGCTCTGCATCCGATATTACACGAATACGCCAATTCAGAAAGTAATCCAAAAATCCATCTATTTAATGAATTCAACCAACAGGAATACGAGTTAGCGTTCACCGTGAGTGCAACCGTAAGCTATGGAATTTGACCTTTCGGTATTGCCTATACATAAAGAACATATCAAAATTTAAAGAAGCCAAGGAACTGGCGGCTGCTTAACATAATTTTACAGAGGAGAGTAATCACATACGGCCTCCTTAATTTCAACTTAGCAATATGAATCCCATCCACTTAGCCTATAATTGTGCTATTCAAACTCCCATTTGATCACCGACACTTACGTAATCGAGTAAGTAATCAGATAAACAGAATTTAAACATACACATGGAGGTACGACAACTTCCGAAGTACACTCGCCCCTCCAAAAGGAGATCGAAATAACAATATCAAATTCTCCATACCACAAGTTACTATCGTATTATTGCTGAAACAATCCAGTACGCTTAGTAAGTCTGAGGGAACAGTTCCTATATCTGAGCCAACATCTATAACATCAGCAACTGCAACATCTTATGAAACAGTTCTTTACTGCTCTGAACAGTTCCTTGATTTCTGCCAGTCATTCAAAGCTCAGAATCCAGTTATTCAGCCTACATCACTAAGCACTTCACATATTCTGGTATCACAAGTAGAATATCGACCATTACAAAATTGTGCATCACCCTTAATACATCACCCAACTACCCTCATACAACAGCTTATACTCACTAGTGCTAAAAGATGTGCCCTACGCCCTCTATAGTATCAGACTTCGTATTGAGAGGTAAGGAACATCTTGCATCCACATCCAAATTATCAGATAGCGTGAACTATGTGACTAACGCTGACGTGAGGCGAGTGGTAAGATTCATGCATTGGAGATCGCCATATGATAGAGTGTCAGTCTGGTTCTACATGCGTGTAACTGGCTACTGGCGATTTAGATCTTTTACTGCTAGAGTCAGCTCCATTCAATCATGATAATAAGTCTTTTTGTTTCAACCTAACCTGTTCCACAAAACTTATTGTTATAAGATTATTATAAGCAGATGCTGAGGAGAAGCTTATAGTAATTCTCAACGTGGCTACACATTCTCACCACCATTTTTGTTTCAAAAGTACTTATTGATTAAGAACATGAAGCATTGTGCACACAATGGCAGAAATTGTTTACTTGACATAAGTAAATATAATAATTTATTTAGTACGTGTACTATTCTTATATGTCATATTTTGTTTCAGGCCTGAAACATATCTAAATATTTGAATATTTTCCGATTAGTTTGTCGACCCTTAAAATATTCTCTGAAATTTTATCTCAGTATAACTCTAAAAATTTTAATTTTAATAATCTAAATAACAGTACGAAGTCCTGTTATTCAGATTATTACGTCCTAAAAAATACACCGACATCATTCGGAAAATTAATTTAAGTAAGTTTTTAGCACTTTTTAATTGTAAGCAATATTTCTGAGCGTTCTCGAAACTGAAATTAATTTCTTGTTTCTTTAAGCTTTGAAAGAGAAAAAAACAAGAAAAAAGCTTAAAAGTTATGAAAGATACTATAACTGGTTTTATTCTATCGCTTCTCATCAACTCAAGTAGATGAGGAATTTCACTAGCTCCTGGTTGCTGGCTGTATCTTTTCACATTATCTTTTTATTCGTTTTTTTAGTTTTGTCAATTTTAATCGTGATTTTAACAACACATCCGCTGAGAATTTTTTTTTCTTGCAAAAACTTTGAGTAACAATGTTAATCTGTGACAATTTTAAATGATTATAACCATTATCTACGCAAACAAGAATATTTATATGTAAATCTTTATATTTTAAGTTGTGGAATAATTTTGGCGTAATACTTTTATTCAAAACAATTATAGGTTTCTTCCGAGGTAAATCACTTAAGGAAACTAAATGCACATTTTGAAAGATATAAAGTCAGCAGCGTTAAGTAGAATTGCAATGTTGACCTGCGACGACCAAATATGTTGAAGGATCAACTAAAATTAATCCGCTTCAAAATACCAGTCGTGTGGGTTATGATATGAGCGAATATAAGTTGGGATTTTGAAATTAGGGATGTTTATTTATAAAACTATATCTATTAATTAAACAATAAAATCGGTAAAACTCACATGTTTAGCATTTTATGAATGATGTATAGGACTTAAGTGTGAAAAAAAAATGATTTATGATTAAAGAACTTAAGTCAGAAAGGCTTTGATATGTAAACGTATACATAATTTAATGTCGGAATGCTTTTAAAGATTCTTATTAATTAATTTTTGAACTCATCTAGTAGCTCTTTCTATTTTCTCTAAAATACTTAAACAACAATTTTAAAACAAATATTTTAAGATCTGCATATAATTGTAATCTTCAAATGTTTTATAATATAAATTGCTTATATGTTTCGAATTTGATAATAACCTACTAAAGTTATTTAAAAAAGAATTTATTGAAACGTACGCAAAATAATTTATATAGAACAATCAATTTCCATATCATGTATTTAATTTTAAAATAATTATCCAAGTATTTTATCTAAGTATACGAGGAAGGTTCAAATAAGTATAATATACTACACAACAGCCAACTATTACATTACTATAATTATTAACAAAATAAATAACTTAAATCCGATATACGCAAAACCTACCAAAGATTTTTGAACCAAACGCAATGTTGAGTTTGACTCGCACGTCCAGTTAAGATATAAATTCTTCCAGAAATTAATGGAAATACCAGCGATATCCACTTCATCATAATTGAATAACTCAATTCCAACTAATTAAATAAACTTTTTTAACAAGTACTAGTTTTGAAATTGTGACAAACAGAAAACCTAAAATTCAGAAAGTGCTTACGAAATCTGAAGAAACAAATTACCAGTATTGCAGATTTTTGTATGCTGCAGTATGAGCTTTATTATATTTGAACGGAAAAATTTCGTAAGTGTATAAATAATTTTATATCTGTACATCACATGCTTAAGCCATTTTACCCCAGTGTACTTATTTGAGTACATATCAGTTACTGTACTGTATTTTGTGTAAACAGATATAAGTAATGTTATGATTTATGACAGCTATTAGTTGATATTAGGACCTAAGGAGTCTACATTCATCGATTTAATACACATAGCACCAGATATGCGTCCTATCACATAATCTCACTCATTATCAAAAATTTGCCCCACATAGTGTGCTAGAAAGAGTGTCTTTTTATTTCACCTAAATTTTTATGACGCACTACGTGTATTTTTCACTACTTACGTAAATTATTCTGATACTTATTAACTCATAATTTGAAGAAAGTGTTCTATAAAATTCGATAACACATTTATTTCCGTATACTCGCATGGGTACACCGGAAATAAGAAACCTTTACTCCAATCTAAATCGTTTTCAGATTGAAAAAATCTGAAAACTTCTTGTAGATGGCAAATATGAACTACATGTCAATACTACCTAGATCATTTTATACAAGAACCTATTAAAATTTACAGAACGCGTATATGATTTACATTGTGAACAAGATGTCGATATTGTTATAATTTCATGAGGTGTAGACGACGACGATGAAATTAATGAAAATAATATTCAGTCAGAAAAGCTTTCCAATAATGTACGTGGATCTATTGAAATATTTTCAATAGATCCAAGTTCATGAGATCCAGGTTACAAAATATTCCAAAATGGATAAAGGTGCAGTTGACCTTAAAATGAACTCAAAATGGTTATTTAGTTAAAGAACATTTTGATGATGGTATCATAAATGTTCTTTAGGGTACGCTATTCAAACTATGCTCCTCAGAAGAATGATCATATGATTTCTGTGACCAAAGAGGAAATAAAGGATATTATTGGCATTTTAGTATTCACTGCAGTCATCGCTTACCAGGTAAAGAGTTTTATTGGTGGGTAGAAGATTTGTTGCTCATCTTTAGTATCGAATTGCATGTCTCGTAATAATGAATCACTTACACTTATCAAATAATGAACAAGCTGATAGATCTGATAAAATATTGTCACCTACTATCGCTTACAGACACACTCGCGACGCTGCTAATGGGGAGATTTAGCGTTTGTCACAATAATGGCGCAAATAGATATTAAAATATTTCGGTCTTCAGGAATTTTCTCGGGCGTTAGGTCTGTTTAATGTGAGACCGCACTTTTAACTGATGTAGTTCCGGTCCCCAGAGGCTCTCTGAGAGCTCAAGTAAATTCAGTGGAAAGCTAACCAGATGTTTTATGGGTACCTAACCTAGATCTTGCGGGTGCCTATAACTAATCTTAATACTAATAAGTGAAACAGCATTAAAGTTTTAACAAAACCGTAAATTGTTCTTCTATATAAAATAAACAAATAGAGAAAAATATATGTATATGTATATATTAAATTAAGTATTAATAAAATATATATCATCAAATATGTATAAATCGGTGCATTCTAAAACGGTAGTGCAACTAAAATAATAAAAAAACGACGCTTAGCGAAAGATTAGCGGTGCTGGTGAGAAAAGAATAGTACGGAAAGTAGCGGAAAATCGCGATATCTTCAAGCACACCACATACACAAATAGTCAGGTAGGTAGCTTAGGAAACTACCATAAACCGATAACATCGTACTGGATACAGAGGTGATCGGTGCTGTGTGTATACCACTATCTGTACGGCGCACTGGCTAGCAATATACACACTGGTAGAGTAATGAAAGAGAAGGATAGACTATAAGCCGCCAGTGTAGAACTGCTCACTGACACGACCGTTGCTTAGTGACTACCACTAACTGTACTGCGCACTAGCCTATGTAACTAGAGTACATACTAGTTACATAGCCTATACCTATGAGTGCATGAACTAGAGTTACATAGGAATAGGTTATGCAGGAAGAAAGGGTAAGCTCATTTAAACGCGTGCATACGGACTATCATACGGTATAACAAAGAAAGCTTATCAACACATACAATGCAATGATACAACGGAAACAGTGTAAGCTAAATAATATGGCTTACCAAACAAACTCACAAGTATCACTTGATTGAGCGGCTGTAGCTGGCTTATGCGGCTGGCTCGCTCGTCTGGCTGGCTGGTCTACTCTTCTCGAGATGAAATCAGATCCTAATTTTCATTGCGTTTCGCGCGCCTATTTATAGGTCATTAGTCATGTGTATCTCTGGCTGCTTGCCACAGAACGTATGAAAGTTGTCACACATCACGTTGTGACCCGCTATGCGTTCCAATACAAAAGAAAGTGTCCGTGAGAGATAAAACATAAATAAATTATTACATCATTAACAAAATGTAATATACGCTGAAAAGAAATTAATAGTTCCAATATTATTTCAGTGACTATCAGCCATTAGTGACAATATATATTCATACACGCTTACGTACGTTAACACAAAAGGACAAGGATCATTTCTCTCTCTCTCTCTCTCTCTCTATCTCTCTCTCTAACAAATGTGCCGGTATATGCATTCCAAAAATCCCTACATAAATTATTTCATAACGCACAGCGGTTACTATTAATCATCATATTTGTTTACATTTATAAATCAAAATAATTGATACGTAATTATTACAAATACGTTTTAAATAATCCTCTCATTTAAATACAATGGAAAAATATATTTAATAGTGCTTTCCTATTTGTTTATTGACTAATTATTTCCCACATTAATCTACTTATATTAACATGTGTTTATGACATCTTTGTTTTAAAAATAGCATAGGAAAAGGGTAACGCATCAGTATTTATTTATTTGATACATACAATAATACATACTGACAGACACTTCTATATGCGGAACCCTATTCTATATAGGCTGTCTAGAATTATTTTTATTTTTCTTTTATTTTATAAGTAAGTTTGCTAGAACTCACGTCTGCCTACAGATAATTTGAATCAAAAGCTTTTATAGTGAGATTTTTTCAGAAAAAGGTTTGAATTGACAATGCTATCAATCATCTAAACCATTTATTGGGGGAAAACCTGTGCGGTTGGGGTTCAAATATTAGTTGCTTTGTAGTTCTGTTGGATTCTGTTACAAATTCGATGCATGTTGTAGAGCAAACGAAAATATAACTCTGTACGGAAATATATTTACATCTCGAGTTATTGTGGAGTTGTTTGAAGCAGTAACACATCCACAATATCATGTTGTTTATTTTGACAATTATTTTACTACTTCATGACTACCCTCCGAGAATCCGGATACAGATCAACAGAAACCATTAGACATAGCCACACGAAAACTATCTTTGCCTGATCAAAGTCTTATTGCCGCGTAACTGTTCATGGCAAGATGTGGCGATGGCCCTTATGGGCCCATATGCTGAAAGCTGCTAATGTAAGCGCCTTGAGATTACATTTTTTGCGAACAGAAAAAGTTGACTTATTAGATTTTAAAAGGAACTTATCCTGACATGATATGAGAGTTTATGAAAAATCAGAACATTCACGTCATTCAAATACTTATCCAAGAAATATAAGTGCTGCAGGGAACATTTTCGGAAGTAAATTGAAAAATAGTTGCGATTCCGTCAATGTCATTCGAGAGAAAGGTGGATTCCTATAAATTGTAATACAGCACCATGCTAGAAAACGGATAATTTTATAAATTGTCAAACAACATAATGTTCCTGGTGTACTCATATGAGTACTACAAAAGAAGTTGTAAAAACAAGAAAATTTTATTTCTTGTTTGAGAAGATCTGAAAAGAAAAGATTTATTTTGCAAAATAAAATTGCCTTCTTTATTGTTTTCACGCTCCTTGTCCTTGTCCCTACAAAGGAACAGTCTCAGTAACAGTTCAATATAGTAATGTGCTGTTCTATGGAATTTTTTTTAATTGTGGTATATGTTTGGGACGCGATGCATTCGAATAGAACTTGTTCCAATTTTAACATATAATACAACCACTCAATGAATTAGTTTTTATTAATTATTTATTCTGCAATCTATTGTTTGATAACTTATTCAAAAGTTAATAATAAATAGGAAACTGTTTCTAGTTCCAACGCAGTAGCATAGTTTTCTACATCCAATGAAAGTATCAAGAGAATACTTCATTAAACACGAAGTTTTTCCAGATATTTTTCCACACAGCATCAAACAATATAGTCAATATCTTAGTCTGTTTGCACCTATATAATGCACGACGTATTGGCCACCGAGAAGAACTGCGTCCAAAATTTGCATTCAGGCGCATGGTTCATTTTTCACTATGCGTCCAGCTAGTTACATATATATGAAGGACAAGCGAAAATGTTTATGAATATTTTCGTTTGTTGTTCAGAACTGCTTACCACGTCGGATGCAAACAATATTGATTTGATACGGTATTCTAACAGAACGAGATGCATAAATGAAGGAGCGATTGCGAGAATAGAAATTCTGATTTTGCATTATTCAGTTAATCATTGATGAATGTAAATCTTTATGGTTAATACAGAGGCAACTAATAACTTGTATCTGAACAAATCGTCGTTTGGACAATCAAAAAACGATTAATTGCATATAGTTCACAACGTACATTTTAAATTAGCCCAAATGAAGCTTGTAGTTTTATTATATCAGTTATCAATTTTCGCTAATCGTTGAAATCCATTTTTAAATAATAATCTTTAATTCTTATCTACCATATTGTTGTAAATCTTGAATTAAAGTTATCTCTTTAATAAGAGACTCACTGCTAAATGAACGTAAAAGGAGAGGTAGTGTGATAGAGAAAGAGAGAAAAGAGTGTGAAAGTTACGGGTATGACAAAACGTTAGCCATGTAAATTTAACTAAAGACAAAGTTTAGATTGTGACGACAAGTCTGTTACGGATTTCATCGCGTCAATTAGAAACAACAGCAAGGTGCCTTGAATACAAGAAGGAACAGAGTAAAAGATAAACTCAATGAGGAAAAAGGAGGTATAAAAGCGTAAAGCAGTGAAACAGTGGCGCATATTATTTTATTACTACTTTACTTAAATGTAGTATAAATCCCTACGGTGCACATATATTTCCATTTCATTAGAAATATATTATAATTCATAGCTCAGGGAGAGATTTTTTAAATCCTTTCGCTTTATATGTTGCTAAAGTATCTTATTATCAAACGATGTTATCGGATAACAGATGCCAGTAAATTTATTCAGTTAACTAATGTAATAAGTGACCCTATAATATAATATAAATCGTTAAATCGAATTTAATTAAATTATGAAATAATATGTAAATTCGCTAAATAGGAAATTAATGAACGAGAGAAAACTGTGGATGTGTAACACCAATGTAGTGGAAACACAATAGTACGTGATGACGAATATCGCTCATCTTCCTAGCGTTACTATGGGACGTAGTAGCACTAAAACCACAATTTTCGTACTCAGATGCTTTTGTTCGTTATTTTCTGACTTCTATGAGTTACTCCAGTTTTACCTACATCGTAGTATTTATATTTTCGCTCCTGTAAGTTATTCTTATCGGCTATTTCCACTTAGGAAGCCTAGCAATCACCCGTTCTATATTCCTAACGTACCTTCTGCGAGCTCTGATTGGTTGGACAGCTTATATGTTCTGTAGTATTTCGACAAAAAGATAATGTAATATTTATCCTTAAAATCCTTAATATATTATTTTTAATATTGATACGGATGAAAGAGGTTTCCCTAGTGGTCGTTCTTCTAAACTTCTTAAAATGTTTAATAATGATAAATTTACGAGTCACTATATTATTACTTTCCGCGACTAGTTTCGAGGCAATATCCTCATCGTCAAACGGTTGGACGGTAACTAATTTGTTTTAAGTTGTATATATGTTCCCGCTCGCCGCCAGTCTTTTTCGATACTCGGTGCAATTTCCACTATGTTGTTTTTTCAAATTTCCACGGTTGCAATGTTTTGCGTTTTTGTCCATTATATCTTCTGGTTTATGTAATGTATATTTTGTCACATGTCAATTTATGTATTCCGCTTTGTTTGTACTTCTCATTGTTATTGATTTTGTAATATAGCCGCTTTATTTTTGGTTCTATATGCGATTATTAAGTTGTATGATTTAAGTAATTTTGTTATTTTGTATGTGCCTTTGTCACAATTTGTGAATGTTGAATACGTGCTTTCGTTTGTTTTATTTTCTTTTGTATATTCGTCGGTTTTCATATTGTATTGTCCATGTTACGTTATTACTTTTTTAGAGTAGGTGTTGTTGATCCCTATTTCTATTATATTTTGTTTTTCTTTATTTTAGTTTTCTTGTGAAGTTGGTATTGTTTTTAGTCTGTGAAATAGTGAGATGACACTTGCTTTTTGGTGTTGTTGTGGATGGTTTAAATCTGCGTTTATGTTGATATTGTA
>WYDF02171350.1:6929-22137 GCA_009867245.2 Adranes taylori
TTATGTTGTCAATCAATCAATTCTAATTAATTCATGGGCCATATTTTGCTTTATTAAGATTGAATCTTTGGCTTTAATCAAGCAATCTAACTAATTGAGTAATTATAAATTGTATAAGTGTATGTAGATCCTAATAAAAAAAAAAACCAAATACATTTTATTAATTCTGACTACGCCCTAACTTTACATTTACTCTCTGATTTCGATTGAATTGAGTTTTAATTGGAAGTTGAACTTAATTATCCTGTTAAAGCTAACTTCATTCCATGTCACAACGTGACAATACAATATAAGTATTACATTGGAGAATGAAGACTTACCAGATCACAAATGTACGTACATTAACTATGAAAAAAAATCTATCCCGAATAGGAAATATGAAAAAAACGAAATAGGAATAAATATCAAAGGCATATATAAGCAAGAATAAATAACATAAATGAACTTACAATAGAAGAACTATATTAACCTTAGTCGTATGTAAAGAAAAAGCAAGTACAAGAAGAACCCACAGCACAAGACAACATAACGACTAGATTAATCAGGAAATATGTAATAAAGTCTTAAAAAAGAAATTAGCGTATGAACAAACACTTAAATGGCCAACTAGTAATGTTTATAAATTAAAATATATTATGAATATTGGTTACATATCTCGTAAACGTAAATTAATTAAAAGAAGAAATAATTTTAATCGTCAAATCCACTTATATTTGTTTTGTATTTATTCGAATACTTTCAACTATACAATAGTCTTCATCAGGAAAACTTTTTTATGTATAAAAATGATATTAACAATTAAATTTTATCAAAAAAATTTAATAAAAAAAATCAAAATAAATTTTGATTGTTAGTATCATTTTTCTAGATAAAAAAGTTTTCCTGATGAAGACTGTTGTATAGTCGAAAATATGGCAAATGATGAACAACAAAAACAGACCGATAAAATCTTATGGTATGAAGGAAAAACATACACCACGAATGAAGATATTGCTAGTAAACTTAACGAACATCTCATAATGTTAGGTGAAACATTAAACGCAAAAACCAGCCAAATCCGGAAATACATCCTAAAAAAGAAACCAAAACAATGTACTTGATAACAACGGATGATAGTAAAATAAAAATATGAAGAGAAATAAGAGTATTGGTAAAATAATACTAAATGATATAATAATAGGGAAAATAGTAAAACAAATTATAACCATTGTTTTCTTAAGTAAAACTAGCGGTTGAATTTAAGAACTTCCAGACAGAATTTTGGTCACTTTGATGAACGGTAGGATTGGCAATGTATGTAAGTTGTTCTAACTTATTAAACATATTTAGATACCTGGTGTTTGGGAGTATTTTCTTCCTAAAATTGTTTAGAACTCATGTTTTAGTATTGAATATCAGTGCGTTGTTTGGTTCACGACCATTTTGACTAATTTCTTGGTATTTTGTATCACCCATAACGACAGTTTAGTATGATATTAATGGGGTTCCAATTAACTTAACGGAAACTTTACGAGCCTAAAAATGTTTGTTTACGTTCGGTATGAGATTATAAAAATATTGGCCAATTGTCTATTAATGCAGGAGCCTCAATGTTGTGTTTTAATAATGTATTTCGTATAATTTTAATTATTTCTTGATAAATTTGTGCATGAATATAGCTAAACAAATGTTGAGGTACCTGCACGTTCGCTAGTCAGTAAGGACAGTTATAAGTAATTGTAGAGTCGTTACTCGTATATTGGCAGTGATGAATTAGGTCGTTGAAGTTGCATGCCACAGGGGGCGCTGTTGACATCTATTAGGGCCAGAACAATTTTTTATTGTTCTGTCTTTATTTATTGTACTACAGCGGTATTTATTGTACTACCTTTGAACTGCGGCAGAATTTTTTTATATTCCTTAAAGAGGAAGGACATAAAAATGTTGAAGATATTGCAGATGCATTTTTTAAATAAAGCTTTAAAAAGCTGAATTCCCCGAATATTGTTTATTAAGATTGCAGCAATTTTTGACGTCAAATAAATTAGATTTTTCTCAAGATATAAGAACAATTATTAAAGAATCCTGGAAAGATCCTAATTCACAGAAGGCATCGCGACAAGATAAAATTAGAAGTTTGACTTACTTATGGGTGCCATAAGACCATGATTTTCTGCACAAGCAAAATAACGCACACCATTAACACTGCCATCATGTCGACCAGATGATGTTGACAATTCAATACCGCACCATACGCCTGCGGCGAAATACACTTCACCAAGATAGCGTAGATAACCCGTTTTACAATCGTTTACAATCACCAATGAACCTAAGTTGGCGCGCGACAGGACCTGGCGAGCTTCAGATGTTTGATTGGCCAAAATTCTTGATTGGAATGTTGAAGTAGTTGAATGCAGCGATTGGCATATCTGTAAATTTTAATTTATATTAAAATTAATTGCATTAAATCAACTTGAATTATGTAAGTTAATAAAATTAATAATGGATTGTTATTAGACAAATTTATTTTACAAATATTGTCACGAGGCAATTTTTCCTCGTTCTAGTTTAGTTCTATGGTAGATAGTTTGACAAAATTAAACCTTGACAAATTATTAAACCTTGAACAAATTATATTACAAACATCCAGGAGCCACTGAGCCATGCCGCAAGCGCAGTGAGTTGTGCGACGCCATTGCCAGTGCGAGTAAATAGATCTGATTAATAATAAATCAATAATAAGTGAAAGCGTACTGTGCGATACCGTATAAGTACGCGATTAGTTTTGCATTAATCATGGCGATTGCAATTAGAAAAAGTAGGATTGTAGGTGAATACAGTAGATGAAGGCAATTTACCATAAGAATGGGTAAAGTAGTAAGAGATATCGATCAAAATCGGGTAGGAAATTAGATGAAAAAAATGAATAAAAGACATATTATGTTTGAAAAGAAATTTAAGTAGTAAGAAATTTTAAGTTGCAAAATGAATCCCTGTATTGAAAATAAAATCATGAATTAAATTAAATTTTGAAATCAGTATCGGGAGTAAGATATGGGGTAGTGTACAATATTCGATAATAATTAAATAATTCGTTAAGTTTGAATTCTTGGAATAAAATAAACTGATTACGTAATAAGTTTATTTATAGAGATAAACTAAAATAAAGTGAAATGAATTAATAAGATACCGGTGCGTGATCAAAATAAGTTTGTGACTGTAGGATGGTAGGTACGACAAAAACTGTGAATAGAATAATTCCATAAGGAAATTGGGAATCTATTTGAATCTTTTGCACCTATATGTAATTGAATACAAACATTATTTTATTATTTTGATGAGGCGTTATTTATTTTGCATGCACGAACGTTAATTTTATTTGCATGTACAGATTTCATAAATCATTCTCAATACATTTTGTTAAGTTTATGCATTTCTTCTATTCAAGAGCCTTGACTAAGAAAGACGATTTGTAGATGTTAGGACTGTGAAGCAATTTTTCTCGATTAATTATAATTTTGTTTCACTGAGTCAGATAAAATTGAATACAGGGCTGTCAACGTTAACAATTACTAAGTTTTGTGTTTTATTCTAAACATTGTTGAGACACTGGGTATTATAATTTCATTTAGTTAGGTAACTTAAAGTAGGTATTAAAGTGAATCTCCTCCCAAAAATAAACGTGACGCTGGTTATCATCGGATATATAAGTAACTCTTTGATGATTCGTTTTGCATCTTTCTCTTTCAGTGTGACTGCAGCACATCCTCTAGCACCAAACAGAGAGGAGGGGGCGTACTTATCGCCGCTAAAAATATTTACGCCCAAGACAGATTGATTACAATATCTCCAACGTATCTCCAATATCTCCTTGTTTCAATAATGCATGGTTCAAAGAATTGCATCGTCGGTGGAGCTTATATGCCTCCATGCTACTCGGAATCTGTTTCTTTAACTCACTGTCAAGTCAAAGATTTGACACAAAGCTTCCACAAAGCTTCCTAGCAGGTGATAAAAAATGTATCAAAAATTATAGAGGTGTATGCAGGCAGTCTATCATCCCTAAAATGCTTGATAGCTTTGTTTGAGATTATTTGACGAAATTGTGCAGAAATTTGCATCATTAAAGAGCAACATGACTTTCTGCCTAGACACTCAATCCAATCTAATACCAATATAATGGTCTTGCAATGCGATATAGTTGAGTCTTGGATAAAGAAATCTCAAGTAGGCGTGATCTACACAGATTTATCCAAAGCTTTCGATCGCCAACTTTTCACGAGTCAATCACCAACTTTTCATCGCAAAGTTGACTCCATAGGATTCGACGGTAGGTTGTTACGTTGGGTAAAAAACTTCTTGTAAAATCATACTCACTTTGTAAAAATAGCCAATTTTCTATCTAATCCTATAAACTCTAATCCTCTTGTCGGGAGTGCGACAAGGATGTCACCTATTCTCTCTGTTGTTCAATCTTTTTATTAATGATATCAAAGAATTCGTCAATAATTGCAAAATTCTGATTTATGCAGATGATACCAATAACATCCCAACAAGATCAAATAGCACTTCAAGCGGAACTGTCCAAGTTTGTTGAATGGTCCAAATTGAATGTGGAAAAATGCTGTTTTGTTACCTTCTATCTTAAAACGGAAAGATTTCCGTTCCAATATCAAATTGGAAATAAAGACTTAAAGAAAGAAGCTACAGTTACGAATTTGGGCATTTACTTCGACTCTCGTTTAAACTTGTCTTTTAGTGAAAAGCAAAGTTTAAACTCGGGGAATTTTATAACCCGGGGGAGAGGTGGCTGCCACCCGGACACCCCGTTGGATTCATCACTGATTGTTATGTATCTTTCTTTTTTATCAACGATATCACTCAAATTTAAATAACGCACTACTCTTTCGCATTGTTCTTCTAAGTTACTACATATTGTATTATTTTGTTTATAATGTGGTCTTCCCATAATAAAGACTATTATTGTTATTACATCGAAACTATTGTTTTAAATGAACAGTTAATTCCGAATTATGACCTAAATTAGTTTTCCGGAAGTTTTCCTAGAATTAAGAAAACGGAACGCTTGACGCCAGATCATTTTCACCATAACAATAGGAGCTCACAAATAGAGAGGAGAGGAGGCGAACAACTGGCCACTGAAGAATTTTTCTTATTCCTAAGTGTGAAAAAAAATACGTGTACAACGATTTTCAAAGCCAAAAGAGAACATTGATACCGAAGAAACCTAAAGCGACCGTTTCAGGAGCCACCTGATTCGCTATTAAAAAAAAGCTGCGAGAATTGGTTGATGGTCGATACAAAAATGTATCGACCGAGTTTTTCACAATAGACAAAGGGAGTCTCGAATCTGTTAAACAAAATAAGCATCAAAGCAGCTGGAGGGCACGAAGGAGGGAACAGCGGGGCAAGGCCCCTCTTTTTTCTAACCTAACCAATTTTCAAATATGAGAAAAAAACCAAACTGAAAAAAAAATTTATTGACTCATATAAATGATGGCAATAAGAATAACTTGGACATTTTCTGTCTGCTAACTTTCAAATATCCATTTTTAATACATGATCAGCTTCAATAGTTTTAATAGTTTCTAAATACATTTATACTTCAACAAAAAAATCTATCCCCGCAATTTATATTTAACGACTTTTTAAAGTTAGATTTTTTTTAATTTTCTAAATTTTTAAAATCTAAAATTTTTATAATTTTTCAAAATATACAAAATTTAACGAATTTGCCCAAAACCATTATAAAATATTTAGAAATTTTAGATTTTAAAATTTGTTATAAAATTTTTCTAAAATGTAAAAAATCCAAAAATTTTGTCCAAAGCCATTATAAAACTTTTTTTTATTTTAAAATTTGAAGAAATATTTATCAAACATGTAAAAAAAAATTTTTATATTTTAAAAATAATTATAAATATTTTTGAGAAGGGAAAAAATTTTATATCTGGAAAAGAATAATAAAAAAAATTGTTTTTATATTTTTAAAATAAAATAATTAATTTTAATCTAAAAAAAGTAAAAATAAATTATTTTGTAAATTTTAAAATTTCAAAAATATAAAATCCAAAATCATATAATAAACACAAAATCTTTATTTCTAAAAAAAATAATAAACTAGTAAAAAAATTATTAACATATTTAAAGAATAATTTTTTTAGATACAGAACAATTATTTAATAAATTATATTAAAATAAAAATATTATAATATAAATTAATTCATGTTAAAAAAAATTATTTTAAAACCATTAGCAAAAAACTAATTCTATAATAACTATCTATATTAATTGTAATTTTAATATCAAATTAAATTATAAGATAAAATTTAATAGAATTTATTTATTAAATATACATTTACATTAAAGTCCATAATATTTAAATAAAGATTCCATTATTGTTTTTCTCAAATTTTAAAATAATTTAGACTAATAAAAATGAATTATTCTAAAATAATGTCTCTAATATTGATTTACATTTGATAAATAATTCAACTTTTAATTATCAATATAAATTAAGCAAAATTTTTATTTAAATATTAATTTTATACAAGCATATAACTTCAAATAAAATCCTATTATAATTAGTTATTTATTATAAAATTTAAAATAAGTATATAAAAATAAATATATTACAATAGAATTTATTGGATTTAAGAAGATATTTTCTATCATTGAAAACTAACAACAACAACACTAATCCTACAAACACAAACATTTGCGACGTTTACAAACACAAACACTAGTCGTCCACAACCACAACTAATTTTTTTGCATTTTTTTTTATTCTTAAATCATGTTAAATTAAGTGGTATGCAAAAATAGTTAAAGGAACTAACACGTTTGTTAATCTGGCTTGTTAATCTTGCCCTACAAAAATAAAATAAGTAAATTAAAATTCTACAAAATAAAATTCAACTTCTGGGAGACAAAAATAAGGTTAAGTATCCGACGACACATCTTCTGCTGAATCTTTCGTTTCCCAATTAATTATGATTTTTTTATACTCTTATTCTCATATTATTTTCCCATTATCCTTGACATCGATGCAAGATATGGAGAGTCACACGAGCAAATGTTGACCAGAACGAGGACATCCCCGACGCCAATTTCAGTACTTCGGCAGACGCCTAATTCATTCCGTCAACGCAAATTATTAGTCAATATACACAGCATCATTATTCATCAACAAAAAGCCAATTATCGTAACGTTTCAATGCATTTCTATGCCTGCACGCATATCTACGAAAATCCTACACCATCAGCGCATCGATAAGGTTCTACATTGCCAATGCGCCATTCGATCATCATCTACGTATTATTCAACCAAGAATCATTTATTTAATCCGGTCAACTTCAACGCCGTTGACACAGAAGAGAAGTTTTGTTCCAGAACCGTACTCATAGCTGAAGACAAATAATACAATAAAATACGAAAATCATATTTAGTTCGTCACTCTTTATTTTATAATGGAAGAAGGGAACTAGATCAGCCTAACAAATTTTGAATTATATTTAGAAGCATCATTATTGTCAGTCATTTAAAAACCGCGCTTCGAGTCATATATTTGCAGTTAAAAATACTAGAATAATAAACCAAACTTTTTAAACTTGTTATTGCCTTTTTGTGTTTATCATATATGAAACTACGTACTTTATTATACAAATTAGAACAAACGAATTCCGGACCCAACCCCGAATCTCATGCAAGAGCAAATTATGTTACAAACAGAATAAAATATAAAAAGCAGTATATTAGTTATAAACAAATTACGATCCTGCTTTGGTTAAGTCAATAAAACTAGTAACATACTGTCGGACGTGGTCGAGGCAACGAGAAAAAATTGGAAAAAAGAGAAAAGCTTGGCGAAATCATGCTACGGGATAAGGATTCCTGGAATACCGTGGAGTCATACATAGAGGTGAGTCATAGAGAGGTGATGAAAGAAAGAGAAAATAGACAGAAAGATAGGATGCTCTCATCAAGCTCCCAGCAAAAGGCGCCAGAAGCAATACTGCTACTGAAAACTGAATGTCGAAAGATTATTGAACTGAGGAAAAAATATGCTATACGTAAATGAAATTCTCCACTCCACTCCCCCAATGAAATTCATATGCGGTACCAGAGGCTTGGTAGAGTCGTCGAGGAAAGGGTTTAGGATTTAAGCCAGCATGAGGTCTACCTAAACGCATTCCTAAACCTCGATTTAAAAAAAATACCTGTACGTTGGAAGTTCGTAATGGCTGAGAATTCTTCAACTGCTGTGCATTCCTGAAAGATTCACGTAAATCGTTTCCAGTGCCTAATCTTTGTTCAATATCGATTTGCTGCGAAGCTGTTAACTCATGCAATTGGCGATTGTTCCTACTATGAGATTGAGCGTTAGACAAATTATCCACTGTAATCTTGCGATGTGGTTGATCACTTCTGGCCTGTTGTTGAGATATTGAATTTGAATAAAGCTGGCAATTATTATCCGAGTGTTGGATTTGGTCCAATGTTTCGACTACATGTGACTGCTTCTGACTACCCGGAAGTGGTATCCGTGATCTAATAGGTTGTCGTACCTGTATAATAAAAAAAAAACAAGATAGTATAAATAGGTGTTTAAAATGTTTTTAGTGTAAAGAACGATTAAGCTAATTAGTTTGCTATTATCGCATTTAAAATGCGTGCGTTTATTTTACGCATGATGCGTACGTTAGAATTTTTTTATTGCTGTAGTCTTCGTTTTATGGCTGTACAAACGCTAACTTTGATAGTACTACTACAGTACATACATATAACACAAGTAAATGATATAATACGATAGATTTAATAAGCAACGTAGATGATAAACAGTTATTTTATGTATTCGTTTATATATAAATGTTGTAACTGCCAAAATTTAATAGCATTGATCGGGAAATCTACTTAGTGAGTTTAAAATACACAAAAAGAGGGGTTCCATCGAGCATGTTCGAATATTTATACATTGCGTTTCATTACATTGAGGAAAATTCATAGGGCGTAGGTAAGGGAGTTTAGCGAGTTAAGGGTGGTTACGGGGTTTGACAGACGAATGAAGTATAGAAAATATTTTGTCACTGCCTATCAGTATTTCAATTCAGGTGCATTGAGAATTCGTCCACTGCTGGGGGTGAGGTAACTTCAAATGCCAATATATTCGAAAGTTTTGAAGTGTTGAAACATATTTGGATGCCAGGCAAAGATTTGACGTTTCAAAGTAAAATGCATTCTATGCTTTGAAAGGACCACTGTGGAAAGTGTGCATTATCGTTGGAACCAAAGAAGAGGGTCGTAGGAAACAAGCCTTGCACTCCCTCGTTACAAAACCATTTACAAACTGGGCAAATGTTTTGTCAAAATTCGATGAATATGCCTCAACGCAATATCATACAATCGTTGAAAGAAAAGCGGTGGATTTTAGCAGAATTGCTCAAGCCCATCGAAATGTTATATAGACTTGAATCTGGCATTGTCGAGGCTTAGAGCAAGTCTCTAAAACTCTCTCTCTCGTCGAGGCTCTAAGCCTCGACAATGCAGATGTGACTTCGGCGAAACGTTGGCACACACAGAAATTCCTACCACGCGAGATACTACCCTGAAGACAAACAGCTACTCATATATATATATAATGATCGTATGGCGCGAAAATATCAAATGTTCCGCTCAGCGCGAAAGCAGAATAAACAGACTTGCCAACGCGTATGGGAAAATAAAAATCAAAATACACCGGATAGCTTGATGTTACGGCGCCGGTTTTTTAACGTTTATTTCACCTACCATATTCTCATTCCACAAGTCGTTAAGCTTCTCACCCTTTGTGTTTTTGCCAGACTAAATCTTCTCTTATTGGATGTTAGTTTTACGAATTTTAGCAGAAGGGATTTGATGCTATGCTCCCCAAGGTTATGGTCGCGTAAAGCTACTACCCATCACGTATGCTCTCTTCAACAAGACAATGCAATTTTGATCCTTAAAAATCTCTACGGATCAAAGAATGGTTTTCATTGGCAGTAGCTCTACTTTCCTAAAGATTTTAGCAGAAATTTCCTTCAAGCCAAGCCTAGTGTGCCGTCCATGTACGAAAGTTGTCACTGGTGAGCTGTCCATCTAAAGTTGCTTCTTCTCCTCGAATTTCATAAAAAAGTACCCACCCAAGCCAGCATTAGACGTATTTTGGGTCTTGTTCTGATCGTCTACGAGTGGGAACCTTGCACAATTCGATAACTGACCAAACCTATTCTTGTAAAGCGAGCAGAATCGCTTATTTTCATTTAAACCCGTGAGGAGTAAAATTCTATAATTATCAAGTTATGTATATACATATATTAGGTTCATTATTTTCTGCTGAATCTTTCGTTCAGTCACTACATATTTCATTCACTCATATCAATATTTCATAACAAATTACTTCGTCAATGAGGAAGCAGTTAGAGGAAGGTCAACGTTATAGGAAGAAGGGGACCAATCGCCCAGCGCACCAAGACAACGAGGAGGGCAGATATAGAACTCCAAAGGCACGGAAGATACCCGCCGACGATTGTCATGTTATTACTTCGGCGACAGCGAATAAATCCTACGTAACAACTTTCTTTCGTCAAAAATTACATAGTATCTTCAACAACTTATCTAACAGAATTTTCAAATCTTCGTCATGTTAACTGACTGGATCAATCGACAATACCTTCGTTAAAATATTAATCATTTAACCATTTAATTCTACGAACGTCCTGAAGAAGCAGATGAAAAGCCAAAATCGTATCAGAAGAAGAAAGTAATATAAATCAAATTATCTTTAGTTCGCTACTGTACTTGCTATTTTTGCTAATGGAATATGGTAATTTTGTTCACACGGTTATTTAGAGTAGTTTATCGAGTGTAAGTAAGTTGTTTCGTGTAGTGTTTGTCTTTGAAAAGTTCATTTATAGGGATTATCTGTATTGTTCTTTCGAAGAAGATTGTGGATTTTGGGTCATTGAAATGATAGATATAAAGCCGTCCGTAATGTTCCGAATTTTCGAATGCTACCAGAATGCCGTTATTGGAAAAGTCGATGTTTGAGTCCACATTCTTGATTGGTAGTACGATTAATTAAGCATAGAGTGGAGGAATTTTGGAGATGGCGAAAAAGGCCATCTTGTGGGTTGACTTGGTCACTGGATTTGATCCTAGACACAAGCAAAATGCTTGTGGAGAACTTTACTTTATTACTAAGACAGAATCCTACAAGTCTTAACAATATTGCGTAGTTAATCAAGTTTAGAGTCAATACTCAAATTAGTAAACTCAAACTGTGGCATTTCAATTTTATCTCAAGATGTAAAGATTGGAACTGGCTGGGAAGAAGTCACGATCTAGACCTGTAAGAGACATCATTTTCAGAAGGCGTGATTGTGGTGGACTTAGTGGTGGAAAAAGAAACCGCAAATTACATTGCTATTCTGCATATGGATTAAATGCTCACTGATGACTTTACACTTTAGCTCGTTACTACCCTTCAGTTTCTAGAGCTAAGTAGTACATCTGATACTCATTTACTATGAATCAACATTATGTATTACCACCTGTTATGATTATTTCGATCTTGCTTGCTACTTATTAATTTTTACGACAATATTATTATGATTGAGGTCACTCAGCTATTTTCCTTTTGGCTTCTCAGAAAACTAGTCATTTACATGAAATGAGTGAAAATATAGTTTTCGTGTGTAGGTTTTTATTACTTTGACAATCAATATACGTGAATATTTCATGTTGTCTACATAATTCTTATTCACTTGTACTTCTCGCTAAGCGTTACGTATAAAAGTATTCTAACTGCTAGAGAAATGATCGTTTGGGTCATTGAATGCAAAAAGTCATACTATCAAATTATATTGTGATGAAATAAATTAGTGCAGAAATAATAATAACATTATAATTTGTTTCCCGGATACAAGAATGATTCGATGATTTAGGTACGAAAGGAACAAAAAATAGATACTTAATGAATAGGTGTGAGAAAAGTTCTAGGACATGTGGACAAATTTAAAATGATGGGAATTATTGAGTGAAATTAAGTGTGATCAGTATGCCCCCTCCGCTCCCTGCTGAAATTACAATCAGAACCTGTAATTGATAATAGCATTTATTAAGCTGGAATAGTTTCCACTTATAAATCTCATAACATGTAAAATATTTTGCCGTATCTATTATTTTTATACCATTGTGTTTTATATTTAATCTACGTAATCATAATTTTTATAATATCGAAGCACGCCTCAGTGTTGGAGTCCACATTTTAATGTAATGAAAGACGAGTGTTCCAAAAACTCCATTTAATAATAATTTGCATTATAGGTGAACTTCTAAGCCCAGCAAATTCAAGTTAGTTGACATGTTTCGTGGAAACAATTACCACTTCATCAGAACTCATGTGTCTGCATTTTGGTTTAGAATCTTTAAAACTTTAAAATTTTATGTATTTGGAAAACAATAGTTTATATATTTTGTTAACTTTAAGTAACATTAACATCTGGTTAACAATTTTTTTTATTTATTTAATTTTTTTTTTTAATATTTTATGTATTAATCTTTTTTTTATTTTATTTTATTATTTTTTTTATTTTATTTTATTAATTTTTTTATTTTATTCATTTATTTTAATTTAATTTTTTATTTTGTTTTTACATTTTTGAAATTTTTTTAATATTATTTATTTGTTTTTATATTTCTTTTAATTTCTTTTATTTTAAGTTTTTATATATATATAAATTTTTTTATTTTATTTTATTTTTTATTTATTTATTGTTTTTATTTATTTTTTATTTAATTTTTTTATTTTGTAAAGATCTTTTTATATAGATATTTTTTTATTTATTTATTTTTTTATAGATTAATCGTCAAAAATGGCGGTGATACGCGCTGCAAAATGAAAATATAGATAAATATTAAATTTCATGTTATAAAAAAATTTTTGTTAACGAGATGTTACTTAAAGTTAAAATATATAAACTTTTGTTTTCCAAATTGTGACATAAAATGTTCAAGTTTAAAAAATTCTATACCAACATGCATACACATGAGTTCTGATGAAGTGGTAATTGTTTCCACGAAACATGTCAACTAACTTGAATTTGTTGGGCTTAGAAGCTCACCCCTAATGCAAATTATTATTAAATGGAGTTTTTGGAGCACTAATGAATCTGGTCTAATAAATCTGAAAGTGAAGCAGGATGAGAACAATACTTGTAGAGACAATACTGACGAAAACAAAAGTGAGGAACAGGAAAGTAATAAAGGTAAAAAGACGATGTTGAGCAAGCTGGTTCTAGTTCAGATAAACCATTACAACAATCACAAAAAATTAGATGGTCTCCAGTTTGAGCAGATTATACTCCAGCAGATTGTACAAATGAAAGACTTCTAAAGCTTGAAACAGATATAAAAAAAAAGTTAAAATTAGCTGAGTACCTTGATATGATTCTCACTGGTACCATGATGGTTATGTCAGATTGCAACACCAAAAGATATTAAACGTATTCACTTCTTGGGATTCTAATGAAAAGATCTTTAAATATTTTAAATAGATGATCTAAGGGAAATCGCAATTGTGAAAGAATAGACACACGCATAATAATTTCATCACAAAGATGCACCTCGTCGGCAGACGAGAGGAAAAAACTTACTGAAATAAGTGGCAAGGGGGAAAAGAAAGTAGGATTTTACGAAAAACAGGTTTATGCTCTTGTATATTAGAGAAAGATAATTGAAAAAATAATTTAAGTAGTAGACTTTTTAATAAACAGAAATAGGATGAAACAAACTTCTTCTTGAGGCTTAGTACGCGAGATGGTGACACGATCCACTGAGAATATAAATGGTAAATTCAGTAGATCAATTTGTGAGAATTTTATTACAAGCTAAATATAAAAAAGTTCATTTTAAAGTACCAGTATTTTTCCTCGTTCATTTTTCTTGTCGATACTATGGCTGATGTGCAAATGTAAGTGAGACCGTTATTTTTTTATATATTTTAGATAAAGGAACTGAAACATCTTTTAATTTTATTCTGGGTAAATGTTATTTTAATGTAACTAATTTTCATTTCATAATAAGCTTTTTTTAGACTTTTAACTTTTATTTAGATGTTGATTTCTAGTGTATTTATTTACTTACGAATTAAAAATACAGTATATCGGTGGCGTATTAACTTTCATGAAAGTTTAACGAATCAGAATAACACTATATTTCGCTATCACCTTTTTATTAGTTCCTCTCAAATTATTATTATTAATATTAAATGCTGCATGGTCGTTGTTTTATTTATTTCCGGCTGCTAGGAAAAATTTGTTGTATTCGCATGAACATTTATGTAATTCAAATAAACTTTAATCAATATATGCTTTATTATTTAGCAAAATTCATAAATTCCATTTAACTGATTATAAAAGAAATTGCTTATTGATTAATAGAATATTTTAAAATCTTGAATTGTATTTAATTAATTCATGGGCTGTATTTGTTTTATTAACGTTGAATCTTTGGCTTTAATCAAAGAAACTGCCACAACTCATTGTGTAATTAGTAATCGTATTAGTGACTGGACATCTTAAAACCCCAAAATAAACCCCAAAATTACATTTTATTAATTTTGGCTACGCCCTAACCTAACTTAACTATTGCTCCACCGTTTCCAGTTGAATTAGGTGTGTTTTGACTGATTGGACGCAGAAATTAATTATCCTATCAAAGCTAACTCTATTCCATGCCACAAATTTAAACGTGACAATATAACATCATACCTAGTATAAATTGTTACTGGTCCAATCATTTTTCAACGGGAAACTCTGCCGTAAAAAGTATAATGTAAAGAGACAGATACAAACTGTTTCTAGCAAAAATATATATGTTGAAGTTTAATCAACAAATGATTAAAATTCATCTATATATCTAAGAATCAATGTATGTATGTCCTTTATGCCTGACTGCACCATCCATCCGTTCGACATGAAACTTTAGGAATTTGTTGAGTACACTCCCGAGAAGGTTTCAATGAAATTGGTTTTTTGAAATTTTATACTGGAGCAAAAATACAGCCTCCGCAATGTTTCCTTATGGATAGATAGGAAATTGTTTTAACACATTGGTTTAAGATAATCCATTCTCTTATGATGCATCATTCGTACGTACTTTTGGCTAAAGTACTAACTATCTCTCTCA
>WYDF02171461.1:0-22132 GCA_009867245.2 Adranes taylori
GAAAGCTAACATTGAAGAAGAAATCGCCAATTTGGAGCCAGATGTTTTGCGAGCAACAATTGAAAATGCCGTAAAACGAGCTGAATTATGCATCAACTCGGGAGGTGGCAATTTGAACGACATAATTTTTTCCAAGTAATGTAACCAATTTCACACTTTCAAATAAACTTTTGATGAAAACAGAGCTCTTTTTTTTCATTTATAGCAAAATGGCGGCCAATTCAAATTAAGACATTTCTTTTGCGCCACCTTGTATATATTAGTATTAGCAATGTTAATACTAACATTTTTATACTTAAAGTTCAAGTGACGATTATTCATGTCTCCAATTTATCAATCACTGCAGAAACGACATTTGTATTAGGACAGAAGTGATTTTAGTTTATTTAAGTTGGTACCACTCCTACTTTGGTAGATTTTTAGTGCTCTGATTTTAAAAATCTTTTATAAACCTGGTTCCTGATTCTGTAACCAAGTTTCCTCAGTTTCCAACAAAACGGAAACACCGGCCTCCACCAACTCCATCTGCTAAACATTACCTTATAAAATTTTCATGAAATTGATATTACACGTTTTCTTAAAATTTCAATTTCAGAATGAATATTCATATAAATACACATTACAGTAATATTTGAAAATACATATCACAAAATTTTCATCATAATTTAAAATCAAGTCACATATTAAGTAGAGCTTATAACTGCATGTATGTAAGCTCTGTAAATTTTAAATTTTTGGTCGGTTTTAATAGAGCATTAAATTGAGATTGTAATATAGAGCAGTGTTTTAGTGAATGGTGTTTGGAACGTGATATGTGCGGTATGGATTTATTATCAATTGAAACATTTGTCAATATAAAATATAGTAAATTTATGTGAAAATAATTAAGAAGCATACAGGAGCAAATTAACCAAGAAGAAATAATGGTAACATAAACACAAACCAAATCGAGGTTTCTCAAATTGGACCACCATACACAATGTGCTATTTACGAATGAAACGACCATAAGAGATCATAATAAGTTACCTTGGATGTCATTAAAATTTTATTAGCTTTTAAATAATATTTATTCCTCGAACATTTATACCACAGATAAAACTGATTATATAAGAAGATACAAACATGTAACAATGATTAATATCAATCAATTTCTTTAAAAAAATATATACTTAAAAATGGAGACATATTTTTTAAGTAAATTAAAATTCAAAATTAATTCTATAATATTTTAACAAACCTGGTTGAGGTCCAAAATTGAAGTGGGTTGAAGACTAAATATTCGAAGACACTATTTTTATCGTAATGGTAAATTTTTGAAAAAATGTGAAGCTGTAATATTAACCTGATCGTTCAAATTATTGAAAGTTTTTTTGGAAACCGTTATTTAAAGGTTCTCCGCTATGTTTATTCTTTGTCCCTTGATAATGAAGTGAACGATTTTACAATTGGATTCAATGTTCAATGTTTGTTCCGACTTATTAAATTGGTTAATATTAATAGCAAGATTGGAATTTGTTTTGTTATATACAATACTGCTGACACGTTCCTTTATTTTAGTGATATATGATCTACCTGATTGACCAACGTATTCTTTGCCACAAGAGCATGAAATTGAGTAAATGCCATTTTTATGAAGTGGTGAAATTTTATCTTTATTGTTCACAAATATAGTACTCAAGTTATTTGGAGTAGAAAATGGGTTAATTATATTTAAGTCTGTATTTTTATCTGTAACAAATTTTTCTAAGCAATTCTTCAACTCATATTATATTTGTCCGTAAAACGGAATAGAAAAGTAATAAGAATCATTAGATGCTGGATGATTATTTGATGGATATTGAATTTTCCTAATTATGTTAGATAACTTTTTATTATAACATTTTTTAACAAACTTGGTCTCAAAATTATTATTCACCGCGATTTGTAGAATTGTACGCAGTTCGAGAGCATAATTAGTGATGGGAATTCTAGTTCCACGCTCGCAACGCGATGGGTCGTTTCGTTCCCTAAAGATACCGCCTTAAAGTACCGTTATCGTTCCGTTTAACACTTATTGAATATATTCCTCATACTGACAAAGAAGAAACATAAAATCATGTAATTTTTAGAGTTAATAATTTTTATTAATTAGTAGTGAGCTATGTTATATTTTATTGTGTGCATTGTTGTTACTTTCATTTAAAATTAGCTTTTTAAGATTAGTGAAAAAAATATTAGGAAAGTTTCTTAAAAGAAATCAATCTAAGAATTTAAAACAAAAAACGTACCTATATAGAAACAGACCAATGAATTTCTATTAAAATGTTTATGTAACTTATATTTATTATATCAATAATAATTTTGTTTCGTCTCTTTAATTTAATTAAAAATACTATTTTATATTTTAAATTAAAAAAAAATACATATTTACAAACAAATTGCCTCTGTATAAATCAAAAAGATTTCCATTTAACTATCATCTGAACGAGGAGAACAATAATTACTATAATCGCAATCGCGCTCCTACACGCATCTTCTGTTAGAAAACGGTATACTATCATTGCTTTGCAATCGACGCGGTAAGCTGTTCTGAACATCAATCAAAATATTTGCATGAAATTTTGTTTGTCGTTCTACTGGAACAATACTAGACGCATATTGAACAGTGAACGAGAATGAATCACGCAACTGACTGGATACATGGAACCACATAGAAAGAACTGCATATTTTTGGAATTGAATTGTTTTCAGCGCGGACACCTTGCATAGCACATCTATCGCAAACGGTTAAAAATATTCGTGCTGCTCTGACGTGCTGCTATGCGTTTAATAAATATTCTCTTACTACTTTTATTCAATGTAGAAATCTATGGTAGGGCATTTTAAGTAGAAATCTTTTTCAATTTCTTATTAAGATAGTTTTGAATAAACTATCGAATAAGAGATGGCGGAAAAGACAAATTTATAAAAAATAATTCACTGACTCGATATTATATTATATGTTTCAATCGGAACAAGTTCTTTTCAAATGACATCGCGGTCTATCGCGATCCAAACATATTTCGCGACAAAGAAACGATCTTTAATGATCGGCACATTACTTAGCATAATTATCATATGAAAACGGAACGGTATGTAACCTATGAAGTGCCGAATTAAGAAAGCTAACTGATGAGAAAAGACGTGACACGATAAATGATTTATAGCATGATCAGTGGTAGTAGGTCTTCGATATATTTTAAAATTTAGAGAATCATTATATTTAAAGATCGTAAGATCCAAAAAATTATTACTGTTATTTAATTCAATCTCATGCATACAAAACACACCATTAACGTATTTTTTCCAAACACAGTTCTTTATAATCAGAGGATCTTCAATATTAAGGAATTTTATCTCTAATGAGTCCATGAAAATATTTGCAAGAATCGGACTTTGCGAAGATCCCATGGTAAGTCCATTCAAAGACATGAAGATATTATTATTGTATTTAAAGTTTGTTTGTTTAAGTATTTAAGTTTTGTTTAAGTATTTAAGTTAAGTATTTAAGTTGACAATTATTGAGAATATCTAAGATAGCTACCTTGGTGTCTAAATTTATATTATTATCAATTAATTTTAGTTCTACAATATTAAGAGAGTAGATAATGGGTACCGGTGTGTACAAGTCGATTACATTAAATGAAACAAATCCTGGGAAGATTACTATTTTTGACTGAAGATATAAATTCGTAAGTGTTAGATACTACGCTTATAATAGATCGAAAGATGATTCTTTAACAAACGGTCCAAAAAACAGAAGATTTAGGAATTCAGTTACTTTATCCATGTAATTAAGCTTTCCCAATAACAAGATCGTTATTTTTAATTTTAATCATTAATTTTTTAATAATGGCTTTATAAGTTTTAATTCTGTTATTTTTACTTTTTTCCTCGTATTTGTTGAATATATTTAAACTAGATTCTCTAACTGAATTTGAGTTGATTCACTTTGAATTCCTAATAACATTCCCACAATAAATTGCTACATTTTTGAGCATGTTATTTCTGAAATTGTAATTCCGAAATTCAATATGATAATTGTAATTTTAAGAAAACCTGTAGTATTATGTTGTTTCCGTTCAGATAGAGTTATTTGCGTTTTGCCAAGCAGGGAAGAAACTTGGTTACAGAATCAGAAACCAGGTTTACAAGAGATTTTCAAAATCTGAGCACTAAAAATGTATCAACAGTGGTACCTACTTAAATCAAATAAAATCGCTTCTATCCTAGTACAAACGTCGTTTCTTCAGTGATTGATAAAATTGAGATATGAATAGTCGTCACTCGAACTCCAGGTATAAAAATTTTAATATTAACATTGTTAAATATATGTATTATTGAATTTAAAAATGAGTCTTTAAGGTTGGCAATAGTTTATAACTTGAGAATGGGCCAAGTTCACGAAAACGTTCGCTTAAACCTAAAACTTAAATACACCTATCTTAAAACGACATAACGCTTCTGTTAATTTAATTTCTCTTTATTATCTGAGGCGAAAGTAAAATGTCCATAAGAATCATGAACCTCTTCCAGACTATGAATGCGCCTGAAACAGTACTATAACACTTGAACATAGAAGTCCTAATTAAATCCCCAACAAGACACTAAATATAGGAAATGGACAAATCACAGAAATCCCTACAACTACAACTTACAACTAGATTCAGCTGTAACTAATGTCCACAATTAAAAATAATAATGAAATTAGTATTAGTTTCATTAAAATATTTCATTAAACTTTTTTTTAATATTTCTTTAAATTTAAAAACAAAAAATTTCCTTATCCGAGAATCAAACCCAAGTCACTCAATCGCAACCCACTACACCAAGCGAGGAGCCACGAATCAAATATGTACTACATGATGTACGTAATTGGTGTCACACAAAAATAACACAAATTATATAAATCATCTATCACATTATTCGAAACCTGAAGCATTTTCTTGTTCAGTGTAGTGTCCTGCATACCTGACCAACAATTAGGGATGTTCGAGTATTATTCTCGCATGGGGAAATATTTTTCAAGTAACTAAATGTGATGATATTAATTTCGTTATCATTGTTAATTACTTAGGGTGATGTTTAACGTATTAAATTCCTGTGTTCTAAGTGTACTAGGTGTTGAAATTTACAAGGCAGAATAAAATGTAAAACGCATCCACAAAACGATATTATATTACTGCTACATTTGAACTATATAGTTTCAAACCTTTCGGGTAATTTTCAGATATACAGACTATTGAGCTGTGTGGGTTTGTTTGAAGTGATTATTCTATTATTGGAGTATAGTTAGGTGACCATATTGGGGCTATGATAGATTGGATTTAGTGATGTTAACGATTAAATAGGATAGGGTCCATGACCAGATAGATGGGAGCAACGACTCGACAACAACAACTATCACGACGACTATTTGTAATGAAAACGACGACCAGATAACAGTACAACGACAAGACCTACTCAAGTTGAGTGACTGAAGATATTTCACATGAAATACAAATATTTTCTAAAACAGATATCTTCTATCTGAAAGCGAAATGATTTTTCTATATGGCTGTATGTATGATCTGAGAGTTACGAAGGTAGGTTTATTTGAAGAAGACATGGATTTGGCATGCAGAGGGCATGTGTCTTTATGTGAGTAGATATATTAATTATGCGAAAATATTGAATAAGTTAGGTGTTATTATGAATAACTTAGGTTTGTACGTACGTCGTTCTTATGTATAGATATTCCTACGTATTCAAACAGATTTAATTTCTTGTAACCTTCGACTATTGGAGTGGTTCTTATTTATTTAGATCTGGAAATTTATTTAGATCTGGAAATTTATTTGCATCTGGATATTACATTACACCCTGACGATAATACCGCACTCTACAACGAACTCAAAGCAGTACTATTAAAAATAAAACTAGGACATTACCTGAATTATTTAATAGATGGGGCTAATTTCGAAAATTGCAAACGATTACTTGTAACATATATAGAGTTCAGAATAGAGTTTATGTAGGTTCCGATCATATGGTTCAGAATGGAGTTTATGTATATTCACTTATACAAATACAATAATGTTCTGTAAAAAAGGTGGGTGCTGATGAAGCTTAATATACCTTAATAGCAGAAATGGCAATCCACCGAAAAATGTTCATCGGAATTTTTTCTACCTTTGTGGTCTCTCATATATGATTCGCAATTTTCGTTGATTGCTTGCTTAATTAAACAACTATTATAATAAATAATATAACTCAAAAAAAAATTTTTTTTTGTATTACGAACATATTGGAGATTGGCATAGAATAGTATTCTGATCGAATTATTAAAAAAAAACTTTTTTTTTATGTTCTAATCAAAATGTTTCAAAACCATTCTATCAGCTTATGGAAAATATCTTCTCATTTTCATATTCTGAATTTCGAATTTAATCTTGATTAGTTTTTGAGTCTTGTGCTTTTTAAAGTTTGTCGACCAACGCAGGGGTAAAGTAGAAGAGAATAGATGGTTTGGTAAAAAGCCATACTAGTTTTAACTTCAGCCATATTTTGATAGATGGCAGTAAAGGCGATCACATTTCTGTCACTTTTTAGACCTTATGTATTTTATTCTGTAAGTACCAAAGCGCCGGGCCACCCTAAGTTTGTTCTTATTCCGAAAATTGGAGTAAAGAAGGCGCGCATTTTAGCCTTATTTAGTAAAAGGGAATGATATTTAAAATATTTGTACAAGGGTTTCTCACCAAATATTTCACATCCTGGAAGGTACAAATTGCAGTATATGCCAAATAAAGCAAAAGTTGATTTATTTAGAGTTGACCATGATAAATAACTTCGACGACTCTAGTAATTTAACGTTCTATTAGATCAACTTTCAATGTTAGTTTAAAATTTATAGTGAGGATTCAAACGCTTTTGCATTTAATAGCATACAAATAAAAATTTAATATGTAATTGGACACACAGTCTAGTATTGCCGCAATCGGTTGCTGTTTTTAATATGTATCTCTATTTTTAATAAGCTTAATCTTGAACAAGATTAAAATAGTAAAAATTACATGTTTGAAAATAATATTTAGATGTCACGAAATAGTCAATCGTGGATTTAGGGTAGGGAGTTAAATTTTTAGGATTTATTAAGCTGTGGTAGTTTCAGTTCATATATTTCGTAAAATTTAAAATAATTCCCCATACAACCTTGCACATTTTGTTAAGCAATTCAAGTTCTTTTGTAATTATCCTATGTGACTATTGATTATTTCAAACTTATAATAGTTAGGACATTCTTAACGGTTACCCCTTATATTGGATCTCATGTCAAAGAGAATCATGGTTACATATAGGTGTAAAAATTTACAGGCAGGTAACCAAAAAAGTTTCTGTAAAGTTATGAGCGCTTAAAATTAGCTCCATAAATGGAATTATTCTGATGATAAATCCTTGTGTTGTGTACGTTTTCTAAGATTTATTTTTACCTTTGTCACAGAAAATGAGTTGATTAAGGTTGTAGAATTTTATCAAGATCAAATTACTCCGAGCTTTGATCGGTAGCTTTTTTTAAGTCTCCTCAATAGTGTAAAGATTGAATGATCTTACAACAGAAAAAAATATTAAAATTAACAGGAACTGTTTTTAAGAAAATGGAAAAACTTGTATACTTAACAGAAAAACATATGAACACATATCTTAAATTTTTATTCAAAAAAAATATTATAAATAAAATGGAAAAAGTTTTTAGCACAGCAAAATTTAGTTGAATTTATTAGTTTTTTGCGAAATATCAGAAAACGAATTTTTAAACATTGCAACGTCGCTTTCTATTAAAGATAAGCCAATGAGGCAGATTCTTTAAAATACAACGTATCAGGTACAATATGTTTGCGACATTTCTGAAAATTAATTAGGAGAACTGGAAACATAAATAGCTAAAATATTCGAAATTTAAACAAATTTAAAGATCCTTAGAAAGAAATTATTAGAACTATAACATTAAAATTGCAAACTATCATGAGATCGTATCTAAAACTTGTAATATGCAATGTATGCCTAAATTTATGTTTACGTGACGAGAAATCATCGTACTAAAAATAAGAAATATGCAAATTAGTTTCTTAAATTTTACATAAATGCTGTAAGATAATGAACGGTAAACGAATCCTACAAATATCAATGAACTGGTTAACAGGTAGATTTTTAAACGTTTGAAAGCAATAACATATTACAGTTAGAAGATACAAATGTCATTAATTATTGAAAGTTTTGACAATTTACTGTTATTATTTTATAGTTACTACACGTATTAATTTACACGTATTAAGTAGCAGCAGAAGCGTTAGGGAAGCTATGGAAGAATAAATTTGGCAATTCGGTGAAAATGAGAATAAGAATTCTCAATGTATGTATGGAGAGTATGCTAATGTATGGATCAAAAGTATGGGCGGTAAGAGAGAGAGAGAGAGAGAGAGAGAGAGAGAGGAGATTCAAAAAATCGCAGTGAAATACTTGAAGAAGATTTTGGGAGTGGAAAGGTCAACTCCGAGTGAGATAGTATTACAGGAGGTAAATGGGTATAAGTGCTGGGTAAATAGTGTGCAGAAAAGGGAGGGCGATGAGAAAATAGAAAGGGATAAATATAGTGAGGGAAAATATAAAGGGAGGGTGATGGGAGGAGAGATAGAAAGAATTGCAAGGAAGACATACATATGCGCTATGGAAGAGATAGAAAGGGGAGAGACAAAAAATAGATGAGTAATGGAGCGAAAGAGAATGGTTGAGAGATGTGTGTGGTCGATGAGAGAATGGTATGATAGGATAAGGACAGAAGGGGTATGTGAAATGGAAGTGGAGAAAACGATGAAGAATGTGGAAAGGCAAGAGAGTATTAGTAGTCGAATATGAGTCTGAAAGAGAAGATGAGGATTACAGGGTTTAGTTGTGGGAGTATGGAAAGAGGGAATAGATATTGGATGAGAGAGAGCGAAAGAGGCTGTAGGAAATGTGGACGTACGCAGGAAACTTGGGAGCATTGGATGAATGAATCTGAAATGATGGAATAGTCGAATGAGGAAAGGGAGGAAGCGAGGAATTTAAGGACGTGTTTGGGGCAGAGTGGTAAAGTGAGTAACATAATGAAGAGAATAATGTAGGATGTAAACGTAAGGGGAAATAAATAAAAGGAGGGAAAAGGGGATATTCTGCATCTCAAGTCACCTTTGCCCGGGGAATGGGTCTGTTATTTTTGGTACCATTTCAGACCATATATTCGTAATAAACGGGAATGGTTTTTAAACACACGAATGCGAGAACACGGGAATGCGCTTACACTTTTTTCGCGAAAGTAAGTTTGCGGCCTCAACTAGTATTCCATAAAATTGGATTCCAACAAGGATTTATTTATCGTCCGCCCTCGCAAGTTTTTTAAGAAGCAATCCGGCCCGTTTCTAAAAAAGTTTGGTGAAAACTGATTTAACCAGTTGAGCTGTGCAAAAATGTTTGTGTGACTTTCTTCATCATTCATGGGAATTTTGTGCAAAATCTATCAATCGGAAAGCTCTTTATTTTATAGGATAGCTTCGCAATACTCACTGATTGCAATATCGTGCAGTACAGGAAGTACAAATGCCGAGAGGGCCTATATTTTAATTTCATTGTTTAATTTATTTCTTGATCATTTACATGTGTACATCAATTTTTAGTTAGCGTAAAAAATGTTCCAATAGATTTAATAAGGGGCAATTGTAGTATCAGAATTATCATATTCATGGACTTTTCGTTTACGCAGAAGAATTATAAATATCAAACAATTGGTGATTGAGTCTAGACATTCTGAACTTTAAAAGTTAGACATTTGAGAAAGTGAACAAGAACCACACAAATACAAAACTATGTATTTTATCGATGACTTGATATTTCACCTAAAAATCTATTGAATCTCAGAAAGTAAAGTATTGCAGTAATAAGATACTCATATTTTTTATAAACGTCATATACAATTTTAGAAAAGAGTCGACGACGGCATAGACTCTTATCTAAACTGTTAATTTCGGGGATTTTTAATCAATTCTTAATCAATGAAATTCTTAATCAATTTCAAGACTTTGATGTAATTCTTCAATGTTCCTTAGCACACTCGCATAGAAAGAGCTTATTTTGATGGAACATATGCTCGATATGTCTCGTGACTAAATTCAAGCATACTTTCTTAAGAACTACTTCAAGTTCAATTTTTCTGACACTCTCTCTGAAAAGGTTCTCCCTATATGTCTTTATTATCTTTCCCCTTCTAATTGCATTTCCCTACTTTCTAATAATCTAACGCGTTCTACTGTGTGGTACGCCGTCTACCCGTGAAACCCGCTCTACCGATTACGTGTAGCCTGACTGTCTTTAACATCCGCGCCTGCTGTCTTCGCACCCACGTATTCCTACATTGCACTGGCCTATTTATCATTATGGATTGATTGTTTTCTAAACCGATTTATTCTGCTGATGCTGCTACTATTAGTTACTTAACCAAAAACTACCTAACACCCTTCTTTATACTTTGCGTTTTTCTGACATTGTTATTAACAGTTTTTATGTATCTTTTCGTCAGCATAACAATGTGCTAATTATAATAATATTCTAACTTAACCTATATGTGAATATCTCGTATCAATATTTACAATTTTATTATTTCAACAATACTTGCTTAACTGAAGCTTATTATTTCTCATTTCCAAATTACTGACCAAATTAATAAACTATTTCTATGAACGTAGCCATCTTTTAATTATGGTTGATGATTCTTTGTTCTATATTTTATAGAACTATATACAGTGTGATCTATTTTACACGATGACCAATTCTCTCGTTACAATACCATTTCTAAATAAATTTCCTAATAATTTTAAAATAAGCAATTGTTATTTACTAGTTTATTATTACGTTCTAAGTACGTCACCTTATTCGCTGTCAGTAAAACAAGCCATCTTACATTTACATGACGATGAAATCCCTATTATGGATTAAGAATAAAGAGACACAATTTATTCTTATTCTTTATGCGAACAAAATTATATCATTTATATTTTTAAAAGTATATTTATATATCTTTTAAAAGTATATTTATATATCCGTTGTTTATTATTACTTTTAATACGAACCCTATTTATTCACTAACATAAATGAATTTCAGTAAATATATATTTGCCTAGAATTGATGTTTACATATATACCTTCCTGACGTTTTATATATTCAATGAATATAAATGAGTAAATGCAATGAGATATAAATTTACTTGATATCTATTACTGAATACATATGTATGTGAAATTTATTATAAGCATGAGCGTTTTATGTATAGGGTTCCATTCCATTATGCCTAATAACCTCTACCTAGATAGATGTACGATATTAAAATTATTGTCACTTAAAATACACCTTGACAGAAGGGATGCTGCGATGTTCGGGTGATCGGGTTTCTTACTGACTGATTTTGTTTATAAATGCTACAAATTTATAACATACATAGAGTTTGTTTAAGGTATATATTAAGCTGGGAAAGTGTGAACTAGTTGCAAGTGCGTCCTTCATTCACTTTCAAATGTAGTTATTGTAATAGACGGCCTATTTCTGCCATCTAGGCTTATCACCGACTATGTGTTTTAACGTCGAGCCTCTGCCTTCGACGCTGATAGGTAGGGTATCAGATAATTTCGTCTTTACCAACCTCTATTGATTAACTCGATCTTTATAGTGCGTACTACGCCGCACACACTGGACCGAAGTTTTACATCTACCCCTATAGATGTGCATGATAAATTATAGTTACCTTCCTCCTATAATTACCGACCTCGTTTCGTGTATTGCCTAGATTCGATCTCCAACGCAAACCATTGTTTACGCTGGGGATTGAACCCGAAACTCTGCGCTGGAAGTCATTTATCTTATCCACATCGCTTCGACGTCGGCACTTTCAAATGTTATAATTGCCAGTAAAGATGATTCAAATGTTTCTAGCTATTACGTTGTTCCAAGCCCATACACATTAGATTTAATAAATTATGGTGTACGACTGCAGTCGTCTAAATTATTCGAGACAACTAAATATTAATCACATGTACTTGTTAAGTTAAAATACTTAAGTGTTGTAGTCTATTATTAATCAAACATTATTTTATTTCGATGATTAATTGATTCGAATTATACATCTTGACGCTCATTGTTGCCGAACATTGTAAGTTCTAAAAGAGGAAGTGATTGAAGCACAAGTCCAATGGGTTTAAGCAGAACAAACACTTTGTACGAAATGCATTACATATTTGTGTTACTAATTAATGAGTAAAATATATTCCTAAGATGCACAGTCCATTGCGCTTGGTTATGTATGAAATTTACATCGCTTAAGGGAAGTAAAGAGCTCTAGGAAGCGAGCGACAGACGGTGTAAGGAAGTCGCAGTAATAAATAGCTGATCGCAGGTCATACGGCCTTCAGTTGATGGTAAATATTTTTAATAATTAAAACAAACTCGTTGATGATGATTGAACGCATTTATGTGAATGTTCTTATTTAATTCTTAATTGATATATTTGAAATCTTATACTGAATTTATAATTTTATACTGAAGTTATTTCAAAATAATCTTATCACTAAATGTTATTAATATTAAATTTCAACTAATGATTTGATTATTAATTTCAAGACAATTTAAACTTTTCTTAATTATGTGTTTTAAACTAATGCATGCTAATTATTTTAAGATTATATTGAATTGAACTTGAAATCAATGCTTTTATTTGTTATGGCCTGGCCTAATTACAGTGTTTCAATAGTTATTATCACCTCATAAATAAAGTGTTACGTCCTTAGTAAATTCCGAAAGATAGCTAGTTGGGCTTAATTTTGTAAACACGGAATTAATTAATTTAAGGGAAACCTGCCAACTATCGAGTCACCAAAAAACAATGTGACACTTATATAGGATTGCCATATCCCATTAATTCAATTAATTAACGATTGCAATAAGCAATTCTCTAAGAGTTCATCAATTCAATAAGTAATCCTCTAATGTAATATAAATTGACCAATCAAATAATCTAATTCCATTTTTCAAATACAGAATATCAATTAACAAATTTATTTAGTAATAACTAATTACCAAATAATAAATAGATAAAATAAAAATTTAATATGCTTACAATGAAATGTAAAACCCGCGTAAAACATCAAGGCCTACCGACGTGAGAAAAAATAATCCTAGAAACAATACTGCAACACGGAAATAATATTTACATACATTTATACAAATGCAGTATGGTACAGAAAACAATCATCAAACATTTCGTCTATGCGCGGGGTAAGCCGGCCTCTCATGCGCTTGTTGTCGGCGTCTTTTTATCTTAAAGACATGTGAGTTGTTATTCACACGTATAGGACATTTATGGTTTTCAAGATCTGTACGAAATTTCTTTATTCCCATTATTTGGAATTTTACAACTTAACGTATTCCAACCACTATAGTTTCAACGAGCCCTTAAACTTTGCACCCTTTTGTGCTTTCTACTGATTTTATTGTATGATGATTCCACGAATTTTACCCACCACCGTTTGGAAACTATCACACTTATGATTTCGTAGATTTTCGTCACAAAAGCAATGCGACACTGATCCTCACCTTTGCATAACCATGTTCTCGATACGTAAACGTGAGGCCGCCGTGAGAAGAAGAAGGTTGCAGCAAAGAGTCGCTCGCAAAAAGCTAACGTAAATGAAACAACTCCAAATAAGCCCATCAAACTATGTCGCCCACGGCGCCTTGAGTTAGAGCCACTAAAATCAATTCCAGAACCAAGCCAAGCTGCTGATTCACCATCACCACCGGGTTCGCCAATCTCTCCAACAGCACCGGGCGACGTGCCATTGCCACCGACTATGGGAAAAGGATGGCTTTACCCACCACTCCTGTGGACCACCGACGCCGCCTCTTCTAGTATTACTTCGTCGACAACGAGTAAGATCCAATAAACGTCATCCTATCATCCTCATAACACACATCTTCGTATTTCACATATTCAAATGGTTGAACAACTACCTCAACAGTATCAATATTGATAATCATCTTCAGGGACTGAGGAACAAATAGTAACAATAACAAATTTACACCTAGTTCGATATTTTTATCTTTTACTTTTGCTAATGGAACATGGTATGGAAGATCCTAATAATTTTTATGTTACAAGTAAACGGAATAAAATATAAAAAGCAGTATAGTAGTTAAAAAAGTAAAAATTACCATCTGGCTTTGATAAGAACAATTCTGTAATAATGCGAAGAAAACAACATAACTTCTGACAATAAAGAGATTGTTGTTGACATCACATGATTTTGTTCACATATAGCTTTCCTGTGATCCACTGTGGAATATGTCTAACTCCCACTTTTAATTAGCTTCACTTATGAGGTTTGTGCCATTTGACAAGGATAAATTTTTAATGCAGGGAAAGGTATTAGTTTTGTTGCACAGCATTAATTTTAATACCTGGTAAGTTCTTTGTTGCACAGCAATAATTGATAAATTAAGTCTTTTGAGCCAGGTATTCTAGTGGATAACAATAACATGATTATACGTTCTCATGATAATAGAAGTACTAAAATATTAATTATAATACCATGTCTGCGAGTGGTATAGTGAATAAGTTATTTATTAACTATACCCCGATCTCCATTCTTATATTTCTAGTTATGCTATAACGCTCTAAGGGAATTCTATTGGAAAGCCAACCTGGTGTTCGAAGCTCTTTGCACTAAGCGCGGGCACTTTCATCTTTCATTGAATTACATCCCGTTTCTCATTGCATCTCATCATCGATAGGGGCACGTTTTGTAGAAGATCCCAAAAAGCATAGTCGCTTTTCCTGTGTACAGATGAAGTGCGGAAAATGGGTGAGTAAAATTCGGGATTGATGAGGCATGTTAGCGGCAGTGGCTGTCCCATTTCAGCGTCACCATTGCGATTTTTTTTTATTATTATTATTATTTTCAATACCAGTTTTCTAATATTCATGCGGCTTCGTCTTATTTAGGTGTAATCGACTATGAAATATTTTATAATATGAAATGATACCTAGTTATTGAAATTTATTAAGTTATATTGATTTGATGTTTTTTAATTTCATTTCAAAATATAATTTGAAATATAATATGTGTTGTGTGTTGCATAACTTTAAATTATTAGACAACAACTTTTTTTAATCATAGTCTGCTAAGTTTTTTTTGTTGCAATATTTTAGTTTTGTGTTTTTCAATCCGATAGTTAATAAATAAATAATATAACATATTTTATTGTGGATCTTGGTGAACTTTGAAATGTAATTCCAACAGGTTATGGCCCCAGAGTCGGAGATAAACAGCAAAATAGTATGTGTTCTTGAAACATAGATTAGCAGACGTTTTTCCAAATTCTGTCATTTCAATAAAATTAAAGTACACCTCGCAAAAATTAAGGTGATGAAATATTGAAAATGCGGCAAATTGGCGAAAGAAGACCGTTTTGTATACAGAGGACAAGAAATCGAAATCTTGAATATGTACACTGTTTTTAACGATTTATGAATGCATTTCCGCATGCTGGCTTATCATCCGGTGCTTCTATTGCATGGCGGGAGTGTACTTGACTCTCGACGAGATACAATACAAACAATATCCTTTCCTCCACGGCTCTACCACTTCTCCTGGCACCGCAATTGGCATCACTTCAGGAGAATCAGAAGGAGATTTTAGCGGATTTATTTCACCAGGGCCTTCTGCGGGAGGCCTTTAACCTAGATTCTTTTCGTAAAAATGTCGTTCACAATAACCTATTTTAGTATGCTCTAATGTACCATTCACTAGTAAACAATTGCTAAAATTGGCATGAGCTCTCCTATGCTCAATAGTAAAACGCTGTAGATACTACTGATACATGCAATTAATACTTCGATACAATTGACGATCAATTAATAAAATAAGCAAATGAATGTTAGTAGTAACAAACGTCCTTAATTAATACAATAAATTCAATTAGTAAATTCATCCCAATCATGCGTTCCTGTTTCTTATTTGGCCTTAATCACATGGACCATAAATTTCTCGCCCGCCGTCCAGTTATCCTCATCTTTCAGCATCATCCTTAATAGCTCGTGGGCAGTCTCAAATACTCCTACCGTGTACTCTAGCTCCTGTCTATGTCCCGCCCACGCGGTGTACCTCAGGATCGTGTGCTCCGCTCATCTTCTTCCTGCCGGCAGTACTCACAATGTGAGTACTCCAATTTATTGATGCCGTGGAGATATCGGACCATCCATGGCCTATTAGCAATTGCGTTATGTGGAAGTTTGCTTGTCCATGTTTCCTTTCTGCCCACGATACTATATTCTGGATCGTGGGCCGTCGGTTTGTCGTCTGCCGTCGTAATTGCGTCTTGCGTGGTATGGCTGCTTGCTTCGTTTCTGATATGTTTTATATGCCTCAGTTCGCCTCAAGTAAATCCTTTTGCGCTCTATCGCAACTAAGTCGACTGGTTCCTGCAAGCACTTGCAGTGCGACATTTGAGGCCGTCCTATATGCGGATGTCACAACTAGAAACCCTGTACGCTGCGCTCTCTCCATTAGCTCTGTGATTTTCTTATGACTAACCTCCGCTGTCCATAATGGAGCACCTTACAGTGCTATTGATGTCAGCATGATGTGTAGATCACTCCCATCGGTGGATACAGCTCCAGTATACCGTCGTATATAATGTTCCACAGAATCGGTCCTAAGACTGGCCCCTGTAGAATGCAACACGTGACTGATTTTTCTTGCATCCCGTTGCGTATCTCGTACTGAATATTTTTGTCGCTTAGATATGACCATATTGAAAATGCCACCGTGCGCTGTTGAAGGAATTTTCGATGAATTTCCTTTCGATGAATAATTTTCGAGGAATTTTCGAGGAATTTTCGCAATAGTACCTAAGGTACTATTGCCTTGTTTTCCATGTGCCGCTATTGATTTTCTCTGCTACGTCCTTCACTACTTGCAAAGCGTATATAGTGCTTCTCGCTTTTTTGAACCCGTATTGATGTCGGAACGTGTCACATATTGTTTATTTTTGCTTTTTAAATAAAACACTATTGGAGTAGGAGCACCGTTGTCTTCCTTCTTAAACATTTTCTTCAAAGTACTTCAACATGTTATAATTATTGTTTTTGAATATGACCCTTCTTAAAACCCACAAATAAAAACTTTTCAATTATGTATTTTGTATTCATTTATGTGATATATTCTATTTATACTAATTGTTTGTCACGAAGCAATAGACTTAATTTCTTGCGTAATTCATTTCAATGAAGTGCATTTTCAACATATGTTTTAACTTTGTTTTATCATTAAATGTCTTAGGCCTTTGCAAAGCAATATGGATAAGTGATCATCCAAGCGATTATTGCGTTCAGTAGAACAACCTAACATCTGACTTTACTCTATTGGTTGGTGAAAAATAGTATAGTAGAATCTGATGTCCCTAAAAAATCCATTTTTTTTGGAATACTTCTTAAACCATTCTACGGAGAAATTTCTTCAAATTAAAATGAAAATATTGTGAATGCGTACAAATGCAAATCAGCAATTTAGAAAGTAATAAGTCATGAATATTTGAGCTAGAGGAAAAACAAGGACTTCTGATATTTGTCATCAAAATAGAAGAGATGAATTTTGTTACGATTTAAAGGCGAATCTTTTTATGCGTTTCTCGTACGACTTAAAGGAAAGATATAATATTCTCTGACCTTTTCTGCACTTAGTCCTCTAGTACCTTAACTCTAGATGTATTTAAGTCGTACAAGATTAGGATTTTAATTATATTAGCTTCAATTATGTGTCTTTTTCTATTCAATTTTTTTAGATATAGGAGGGCTGCTGTTAAAATTTCGGGATAGAAGAAGACAAAAACATCTAGAAATAAAACAATACTTTATTGCTTCTCTAAATAGTCCCTTTTACACTTCGAATAAACCAATCATCAAAGTATTTTTTCCACTCAGAAGATGGTACACTTGAAATCTCATTTTGAAACGATTCTACTGCATCTTCTGGAGATGAAAATCATTTGCCACGTACTCAATTTTTTATTTTTGGGAAAGTAAAAAAGTCGTTAGGAATTAAATCAGGACTATATGGAGGATTAGACATCAATTCTTCCTTTTGACTGCTCAAATACTTTACTGTTTATTGCGCAGTATGGAAACTGGCAAAATGATGCATCGCGTCCTATTTGTTTTTCGCAATTCAGTGATAACTTGTGGTAAACAGATAAATGTATACCATTCTACATTAACAGTTCTACGATCCTCAACTGGAATAGTAACGACATTCCCAGTTTCGGAGACAAAACAAGCTACCATTTTCTTAGAATCATTGCGAGTGACTTTTGTGGGTTTGATTTAATTTTTTTTTTGTTTTGCGTAGGAAGTGGAGAATCTTCACAAGATAAAGGATGCCTGATGCAACCAATAGTGTTGGATTTTTACCCACTAAACTCCACTCCCTGTTGGGATATTATACTTAGGAGTTTGGTGAATTTATTGTGTATGTGAGGCTTTAGGATTTATCATCCTCTTCAGCCTGGAACTTGTGATGAGTTGGTGAATTATTTGATTTCATCTTCAAACAACTAAACATTTGACTGCTGTTTCGTTTCTGGTTCATAAGCATAGATTCAACATAAGCATAGATTCAACTGTCACCACTAGTAATGTAGTAGATCAAATTTGATCTCCCTAAGTCGAATCGTTTAAGCATTTCTTTACACATGTTCACACGACCCTCTTTCTGAGCTTCAGTTAAATTATGGGGGATCCAACAAGAACATATTTTTTTAAAACCTAAGTGATGATGTAAAATTTCATTAATTTGCTTCATACCCAAGTCTAAGTGTGACTCAATTTCTGTGTACGTAACATGATGATTTGACATTATCATATTTCGTACAGCATCAATGTTTCAGTAGTTTTCAATCTCATTGGTCGATCTTCACGAAATTCAACAGTAATATAACTGCGGCTAAACTCTTGTTACCATCGAAATACAGTTGTCCTTGAAGGTGCTTCTTCATCACAGGCAATCTTCAAATCTTCGATGCAATCTTTTTCACTTTTTTTGAAACAAAGTAAAATAAAATCATTGCTCGAAAATGTTCTCTATTTAAATCCATTTTTCTTGAATTCTAAATAATTTTGATAATTTGCAGTAACGAAACGGTTGGACGTTATCTGATATATTTACAATCTGTCACTTTGTCACTTTTGTTTGACAACTGACAAATCAAACTTCATGACGCTTTATAGGTTAATAATCGCTTAAGTACAGTTTTGCCATATCGCTATATTTTAACAGCATCCCTCGTAGTATAAATATATTTTTTAGGACTAACATTTTTATGTTCTTTATATGATTTACAGCTACTACCTACTTTAGTCTCTACTCGGTACCTTTCTGGAATTTAAATTGCATTCTAGTTTTGATTTTCAATATGTAAATAGGACGCTAAATAATTTATGCTCTTCCTGTCCAGTCCAGTTAGTGCAGAAACAAAGTTTCCGGATTAAACAAGTGAATTAAAATAGTAGCAATTAGCGTCCATATATAATGAGACTAATTATCAATGGATCTGTGACAATAAAACTCTACATTTTGTATTTCTATGTTTGGTTATGTATGTTTGGTTATGTTATTTTATAGATTGGATGGCATGAACTTAACGACTGCAATATAAATATTATTATATATTTTATCTAACAATCTTAAACCTATCGCTAATACAAGTGTTTTAGAATCTTGGAAACTAAAAGTCTAAAATATGTGCAGCATATAGTACTTTAGTCTTTGATGCTTTTTCTTATAGAGTTTCAGATCATTTTATTGATCTCCTTTCATTCCAAAGGTTTCAAGTTTTTATTTGTTCTTGTTAATCTCCTCATTTCAAGTAGCAATTCTATTTTATAATTTTTTCTTTTAAAAGTTTCCTCGCTTCGTTTGTTACTTCATCAGCAATTTCTCTAATAATGGTGGTATGTGCACGGAGTTTTCAGTTTAATCTGTTTTTGTCTCCTCTATTTTTGATGTTTACTGTCTACATTTCGTGTATTTTGGAATTTGTTTCAGTTTCGTATTTGAAATCGATGCTCCACTATGTCCAGTTTTGATTTGTGCTATTGTCACCCTTAAAAACTTTAATCATTTCATGGCAGTTCTATTGTATATTGTTTTATAAACAGATGCATATTTTTCACTTTAATTAATAGTATGCCGCCGCTAAAAAATTCATACGGAATAATCATTGCGTGCATGTAGATTATCCCTAATTGCAACTATGAAAATTTATGCTTTTTCGCTCAAACGCATGTGCTAAGCTATAAGATGGGCTAAGAATTAAACTTGCAGAGGAATCTAGAGACACTTATTGTTCAGGATCTGAGGAGAACTGGAGTCGGAGTTTATATAAGCTCCAAACAACTCATACAATGAATAGTTGGTTGAGAAAATGATTCTAGTAGGGTTCTAAGTAATGTTACGTCCAGTCAATTATGCAATTTATTATAGCCAAAATATTGCCTTAGGGATTATTAGAAAAAAATGTATTAGTTGAATTTATTGCCTGAAGTTACTGTCTGATCTGAGAGCTGACCGCTAACCGTTTTATCTTTTCGTCCACTGTCATAATGACATGGTAAAGTTTATCTTATTGGCCAGAGTTCTTGGTGTGTGGTCAGAGTATTACAATTGTTTGATACATGATGGAACGATAATTCCACCTATACTTGGCCATCAGAGCCTCATTAGATGTTAAGAATGGTGCAACAGATAGTTTCCATCAGCGCTCCAATTACTGATTTTGGTATTTGGAATGTATAGGGATATTTGACTTTCACCATCGCCTGTTGACTCATAATTAATCACACGTTTTATAACGGAAATTGCATTTTCCACGATTTAGTAAATTGTTACTAAATATTTTTTTAATTTGAAAATGCAAACACTGATATGTAAAAATTGATATGTCTTCGAATTTATAATAAATACAAACAATTCAGGAAATTCATTTCTTCATAATAAAATAAGAATAGAACATTTATTAAATTGTTTTATATTATTTTTCCTGTCAATATTTTGTAGACAATAGTGTAGTGACGTTTCATAAAGATTAGTGTTCAAACTAAATACATTAATTTCTCAACACCGACTATAAAAATAAAAATAAAACTTTTAGAAGAGAATGATATTTTATTTTGCTTCAAGAACTTTCAAGTAGATATACACACAAACTGTATTCAGGAACAATTTGCTGAATTTGCAAATAGACTATGAACAATGCATTCAGTTTCCTTAAGGGAATTCTGTCTTTGCAGAATGTGCTTCCTAGTGTCCATTGCTAGGTAGAATACTGTACAGAAACAACCATTCACAGTACAAGACAAATTTAGATAGCAAATCAGTTTGATGCGATTAAAGTTCCCCGGAAACTTGTGGGAATTAATTTGTTTTACTAGAAAATTACATACAGAGGCGTCGATAAGACGAGTTAAATAATATAAATATAATTTATTTAATAAAGTTTACCAACTGTATTTTATTATTACAACTAATAATTAGTAACAAAAAGTAATAATAAATCAATACTATATAATAAAGAAAACTACAACATTTTAGAGCTTGATTATTTAAAATTTGGAAACAAATCCGTTACTCAATATTCCACATAAAAAATTCGTGGACGTGATCGCCACCCCATCTTTCATATACTGTACGTCCTACGTTTTGTTACATCTTGCATAAAACAAAAGTTGAACCTTTTAGTTTTGAATGCCATGACTGCTCTTGACTCACATTTTCTCCATATTTGACTACGGCGCGGACAGCAGCGGACAGTCCGGTTTGGCATGGCCTACCACCCTTCTTGACTCTCTTTTCGGCTAATTTCTGAAAGACTTATTTCTGGTCTTATAAATTTGTCCTCTCTGACGCGGTCTGCTGCCGTTTTGACTTAATTTTTCCCACTACCGCTTTTTCTTTGTGTCCGCTTTGCGTAATATTGAGATTCATGGGTCTTACACTTGT
>WYDF02171572.1:0-22132 GCA_009867245.2 Adranes taylori
TATATATAAACAACCTTTAAATATATATAAACGACTTCCTCAAAATGAGCTCATTGATGGATATACTCACTGTCATCGCCTAATGTTTCAACCAATAAACAGGAATAAAGATCCTAATGTTAAGGACATATTGTGGGCTACTAAATGCTGCTTTCCACCCTACAGAGTTACAAAGCATTTGGAGTCTAGCTAACAGCGTAGGCGCATAACACTTTTTTAGTAAATATAATTACGTCATTACGGATAGAAGAACGACTCTAAAGAGTCAAGTGTTGAAATTACAACAATTAACATTAAATATAAATTTTAAGAGTATAAAAAGAAAAGTGTTTGTGGACATATTCTACATTTTTATGAAAGTATAAAATGCAAAACGGCTACACATTTCTCATCCTTCGTTCTATTGATCATTAACATTATCATACTAATTTACACATAAATTCGATACTAACTAAATAGTTGGAAACTGTATTTAATTAAACCATAATCAATAAGTTAGCTAATTAATAATGGAAACATTTTGTAGGATTTCAAAATTATATTAATTAAATCTGGTAGTAAATGATGAAGCCCCGATTCAACATCAAAAGCTTAAATATTATGTTATGAAAACTAACTTTCTCGTGTACACATATCCCGACAAATCTCTAATCCTGTTAATTTTCGAGTAAAGGTTGTAGAAAATCTAGTTTTTTAATATATGTTTATAAACTTCACCAAATTATTATTTTGAAGTTTATTGTGTTTTGTAAAATAATAACTATTTTTTAGAGGTCGGTTTAGGTATATACACAAGGATGTTAAGTATGTATAGATATGCGCAAAATTGGCTCAGTATATTGGCTCACTTCGTCAGTAAGGATATTACTTTGTAGTCTTATTAAAATCTCAGAGGCTCCATAGATTTTATTTTTACTACTTACACAGAAATTAAATTATTTATAATAATAAACTTTTTCACGGCTAAATAATACTATGACGTATTTTGTAGGTGCTTGATCATGCGTAGAAATATTCATTGGTTATTGTTCAATAAAATAAAATAACGAACAAGAAGTTAGTTACGTCAGAATCTTAAACTGAATATATATGAATGAAATAGACACAAATAATTAGACACAAAAAAGTTCAGTTCAATAAACAACCAGACACTTACATGTGGGTGTTTATTTAGATCAAATAATAATCCTTCAGTTTAGTGGCACTAGAAAGTTGAACCTAGATATGGAACTCTCACTCTCGAGCTCTCTACCTATCTACGATATCACGTCAGCCGGGGGTTCTACTTTAATATTTCTTTAACTTAGCGCAGCAAAGACTTTTCTTCTTTCCGCTTACCACTTAACTTTAATTCCATAATTTATCTTAAATAATTTACTGATCACTCCCGACTAACTTAATAAATTAATTTAATTTTGATAAATTATTTTCTGCTTAGGTACCGCGACGGACCTAGGTTTTGCATAGGAATTTGAAACTGAATTTTAGCTTTCGACTGAACTGCTTGTACGCTCCAAATAAGGTTTTAATAGTTCATTACTACCACTTTCCCTCATAAGTTCTACCTTAAAGCTACTTTTTCCCAAACTTTAATAAACTGCTAACAATTAATGTATTCTTTCACAATTACATACTATTCTAAGTAATTGCAAATGCCATAATTGATATTTGTCTAATGACTTTCGGTTTTCGTACTTACAGTGCTACGCGATACGCTTACTTCGCGTATTATCTAATCACCAATCAAATCTATATCTACTGATAACCGCTACCCCGTACGCTATGCTGTCTGTTGATTTCATATTCAATCAGAGTCAGCTCCCTGCTACCTTAGTTTTATATGATTTCGCTTTATTGAAGTATTTTTTTGCCGTCGGCGAAATAAATGCGGTTCTTTCGATTCCCATAGAAATTCCAGCTTTTACTAACATGGCATGTTTTGCCCTATCTTAAAACATGTTTCCTTCTATGAATGAAATTTAAATCGATACTCAATGTATTAAAAAACTTTTGCAATTTAGCAACTAGTTTATATAGTAATCAAAATGGTAGAATCACTAAACATCTCAAAGGATCCAGTAATCTTGAGGGTAACGCTTAATTTGTCATCGCTTATGACAATGTAGAGTTACAGTACTTGTTTATTAAAGGAACTATTGATACAGGAACTATTGATGTCTACTACAGGGTGAGTGGTATTTTCTATAACTGTTAGCAAATTTGGGTTAGGATCTTCAACGGAACTGTCCCCTGTTCGTGCAAAATTGTCAAAAATAAATCCATGACCCTAGGCGCAAGGCCTTTTTTGATAATTTTCTGGAGCTTGACAACTTTCAACATAGGTATTGTATACTATCGCCCGAACTTTTTCCTTTGGTTACTTTCTGTACCTGCATAGTATTATTAACTTGAGTTTGATTGAAAGGATCATGAAAAAAATGTTCTAACTGTAAATCTTTCTTTCAGATATTGGTGTTCATAACCATGATACTATTGGACAAATAAAGTCAGTGGATGATGAGGGTAAAATGTGGTTTCATGAACTAAATTGGGAGTTCGTATATCCGGATTAGACATATTTATTTTCGTTTTCGTTAGTACGTGTAATTATAGGAGAAGTGTTTAGACATCTTTGCCAAATGCATCAAAACAATGAACATTAAGCCTTTTCGAACTACTTGTAGATGATTCGGTATTTGGTTTTTATTTTGTGACTTAGTTTATGAAGTAAAAAACAAGTGGCAAAATTGGCTACTTCTAGTTTTGTCAATTAACAGGCATTCTTATACTGATTTTTATTTATCCATAAGTATGACAAATAATATTTTATAGAAAATAATAATTTCATATCAGCAAATGAGCCAAAAAAATTGAGCAACAGCTGCTTAAGCAAATCGAAAGAACGATCCAATAAAAATTAGGTAGCCATTAATGAAAATTCCAACCTTTTGCTACATAAAAAATTTCAGATCGCGAAACTACACCTTATTGTCACGACCTATTTTAGGGTAACGATGTCCGGGTTTGTTACTCAGATTTGCGAGAGGTATGGAAGCAGGTAACTAGGTAGGCCTTAGTCGAAATTACTGGTAAAATCGTTAGAAAGGGAGAATTTTAGTCGAATCAATGACTCTCGTTTAACCGTTGCGAATTTTAAAGAATAATATCGCATTACATCCCTAACAAGATTTTATGATTCTATACTTCTAGAAACAAGCTGCAACCCACTTCTACCGTGGATTTTCTACCAATCAATGGGACGGTGGCGACAGCTTTTACGAGTAAAGTATTCGAGGCGGTGTATGTTTCTTACAAATAATAGAAAATCTGGTTTGGTGAAGGTAACGCCCTCAAGGTTCATTAAACTCATTAAAAGTTGTTTATCGAAAATATAATGGCATTGAACTCTCGTTCATACGAGATTACACAAAGTTCAATAAAATCATTAAGAGTTGTTTGTTCCAAAATCGGAGGTCGCAGAAATCCATTTATAGATGGGGCAATGAAAGAAAGTTGAACAATCCTATTAAGAGCTGTCTATTCCAAGTCTAAAATAGCCAAAAGTGAAACTCTATAATAAAAAAATCAGACGCGAAGAACGATACGCCATAAAAGAGAACAAATATATCGTTCTCTCTTAATATGTACAATTTAGGCTATTATGCTGCCCTCAATGCACCTCACAAAAAATGTGCACAACATCTGCTTAAAACAGGAGGCATAAATCACCTTTATCAGTTCTGAATATGTTCTCATTCCACTTGTACAAAACAGCAAAACGGAAGGTCATCCAAACGCGAAGGATATTTATTCTTTATCTCGTTTCTCTACTGACAGTCTCTAACACACGTGAATGCGAAACGTTGTTGGCAGCTTACGGCAGTTGAATCCCCCTCTCCTTTGAGCTGACGTGCATTGCGATGTTGTATATCTTTTACGAGCGATGTTGTATATCTTTATTCATCTGACTCCCACTTCTACGCTTATGTGCACGAAGAAAAAACGCATGTTGCTTGCAGGTGGTTTGGTCACCGATTCTATATGCAGTGTTCGTTGACTGCATGTATAAAAAACTTGTGACCATTAATAGTACACTTTTTCGTAGTTGGAAATATTTTTATATAAATCAATACTAGATTTATTGGTTCGATGATTTTCCTGATTTGTTAAATTGTTAAATTAATTGATGATGTTTGTTCATTTGTCGATTTTGTAGAGGTTGCGGATAATAACTAGTTTTCCTAGAATGGAATGCAGCTATTTAATTCAGTGGAAATACTAATTGTCATTAAATTCGGCTTTCTAGGGGCGCAAAATTTTGCTTGAGACTCCGGCGGCAAAATAGCTAGGCACAGCCACAGTCAAAGATTATAAAATGTTAAACAAACTACTTAATTTGCAATTAAAATTTAATACAATATATTTTATCTTAAATAAGAAACAAATCTTTTATCTATAATAATCTGGAATCGACAGTATTCATGAATCTGTTATATACCTGCAAGTACTACATATATTTACTACGAAGAGGAAAAAAATCACTTTCGATCATACAGATATATGAGCTTATATCTATCTTATGTCCATATAAATCAAAATATAGTTTCATGGTGAAACACTAATAGTGAATAGATTAGCTGTAATTTAGTGACTATGCTTTCATCTAGCTGTGTTGTAGAACTTTACCAAATTATGTGTTTTTTATTAAAGTAGCATCAAATCATCTTTGTAGACTCCTGGGAATAAAAGCTTTTAAGGAAAGGAATAAAAATATATACATCTAAGAAGAAAAAAAAAGTAAACTTCCTCATCTACGAGACCTCTTAATGTTGCCTTGGAAATATGTTTTACAGATATTCCTGTGTTGGAAACAAATTAAATTAATCTGCAAAATGTTCCGTGTTTCGGTCTCATGAGCCCGGCCCGTTCGTGAAACCTCGTTGTGTATAGTAGTCATGTTTCCTTCTTATTTTTCATTCGTACTCTTATAAAATCTGGATTATACGTTCATCTTTAAGGAACATTATACACGTTTTTATTCTTATTTTTTTCCTCTCGTAAGCATGATAAATATTTTCGTAAAAAATGTACATAGTATGCAAAATAAAATCTGTTTGGATCTGTTGGATATATATAATGTAAAATATCTAGAAATATTATATATTTTTTTTAATCTGTTATTTTATTATATATTACCTTTCGCAAATCTTTTTAATACCAAATCTGGATTCTTTTAAATCACATTATTATTTTGGTGCTAAAAAGTAAATCTTTTCCTGATAAGTTTAATATTTTGCATTAATAGGTTTCCCGAAGTTGTAAAGTAATATATTTGATAGAAATTGTCCAATAAAAACTAAGTGTATACAATAACGAAAGAAAAATGCAATGGAAGAAAAACATGACCATTTGAATATCCAGAAATTGGTAAAACAAACCACAGGTCGAACAAAACCTTATATAATAAACAATATCACCATTATTATAATGTCTTGCTTGATCATTATGATCTATTAAATCACTAGAACGAGCATACCCAGCGACTCTTTAGTGAAAACAGTCAAAGAAGTTTTTTAAGTACTTATCCGGTTGAAATGGCCCCTAAAATACTGGGATCGGAAGCCCGAAAGGTTATAGAACAAGGAACGCAAGAAAAACAGCATGGCAGATGATGTATAGATGGAATCAATTAGGTTGCTAGATTATGAAAAGATAGAAGTTATGGTGCAACTATTCCATAGTATATACGAGTGAGGTCAAATTCCGCAAGACTGGCTTCACTCAATCTTTGTGCCTATTCCAAAAAAGTCAAATGCTATCGATGCGATCAGTTTCGATTAATCAGCGTAATGAGGCAGGTCTTAAAGCACTTCATGAAAATAATCCACAGAAGGATATATAGCAGACGTGAATAAGAAATCGGCCCAACAAAGTTTGGATTCAGGCAGGCGTTTGGTACACCAGAAGCACTCTTTAGTCTGAGGGTCCTACTTCCAAAATCTCGAGATCTACGCAAGCAAATAAAAACGTGTATAATGCTCCATAGATTATCAGAAGGCCTTTGACAGTGTCACACATCCAGAATTAAAAGGGCTCCTACAAGAGAGAATGGTGCATGATAAAGGTTTTGCTTACATAAAAAAGATCTTGCTTACATAGCAGAGTCCACGAACTTTTTTCCGCGAAAAAATTCCTGTGTGCCGTGTTCGTGTGTGTGTGGGTGAAAATTACCAATCGCCATGAAAATTAAGATATATAGGTATTTGAGAACAAAGAATATATTTATGCTATTCGCTTTATTGTAACTCGTCACCAGATGGCGCCGCAGTACGTGGCCGCAGATCGCGGCAATGCCAGAGCTAGCCCCGGCAATCAGGGTATGTCGCTGGCAGCGGCAAACCCGCGGTAATTAAACCATGTCGCTGGCCGCAGGAAGCCACGGCAATTAGACATATCACTGGCCGCGGCAAAGCCATGTCTAGCGAAGCTGTCGGCGCCGTAGGCAAATATGAGGATCAGGCTAGGCAAATATGAGGACCAGGCGAGGCAAAACTATGTTTGCCGGGTTCGATGCGTTTATATATAAATGAAACAGCATCAGTGCCAATAGGAAACGAAATAAAAAGTTATAAAGTTTTCCGATGGAAAAAGATGTAAGGCAAGGGTGCGCCTTATCGCCACTGCTTTTTCATTTGTATTCAGAGTCCGTTCTCGAGTGTGCCCTAAATGACTCGGACGATGGTATAAAAATTAACAACAATTTCGTTATGCGGATGACATGGTTATCATTGCGGAAAGCCAGGAGTCACTGCAACGCCTTGTCGACAGAATATCAGGTGGAAGAGAACCACTTGGTGTAAAAATTAACATAGGAAAAAACAAAAACAATAACGGTAAGCAGCGCACCAACTAGACATTTGAACATGTCGGTGAATGGCAAACGGATTCAATAGGTCAGTAAGTTCAGGTATCTCGGCAGCTAGATAACTGAAATAAATATGCGAACCCTAATGAGCATCCAAAGCCTTAGTCTGCTCTTAGGTTATTATTTTATAAAAGGCTATGTGTACTCAGTGCTGCTCTATGGTGTGGAGACTTGAACCCTTAATGCTAATGCTATGAACCGACTGGAGGCGTTTGATGTGGCTGTTTAGAAGACTATTAAAAATCTCGTGTACAGACGATGTAACTAACGCTGAAGTCCTAAAATGTATGGTGGCAGAGAGAGAACTGTTGCAAATCATTATAAGAAGAAAAACCGCTTACTTGGACTACATATTCAGAAATACCAAGTACCAATTCCTGATCTCATTATGGAAGGAAAAATTTTGGGAAAACAACTCATCGAATATATATTCATATTATTCGATTTTTCAAGGAAAATATATTCATGGCTCAAAATCATAAGGGATTGGACTGGTATTGATGTCCACACACTCTTCAGAGCCGCGCAAGACCGTGAAGAATATGCTAGAACTGTCTCCAACTTTCATTAGATGGATATGGCACCTTAAGAAGAAGAGGTATACAATAATTGCTCATAAAGACCTCAAAGGGCAAGAGTCATAAGAAATATAAAGAAAATATTAGCTCGTTGGATTTACAAAACTCTAACCCGTTGCACTAGGAGAACTGTAGGATCCGAGGAACGTTTAGTTGTCAAATCTGTCAGTGTACGCAACAATTGCAAATATACGATTCGAGCGTTCGACACATATTGCAAAATTAACTTGAATTGAGGCCATACAAAATACAAAAAGTTCACCAGCTTGTCGAACTGCAGCGTAAACAGAGGCTAGAAAAAGCAAAGGAACTGGTTTGCTGGCCTTAAACAAATGTGGCAAGTTTCCGAACATCATTTTTCGGATGAAAAAACTTCCACCATTCAGCAAATGATAAACAAAACAAACGATAGCCCTTGGGTAAAGAAAAAGTACTTTGGTTAAAGACAGTTTGAACATTCGTGTGGCGACCAGATCACAAAAACCAGCAAATGTCATAGTATGGGTCGCAGTGTCGGCTAAATACTGCTCTCTGCTAGTTTTCGGCGAACAGTAAACATAATTGAGTACCGAAAAACACTTTTGCAAGGTGTAGTGCTGCCATGCGTGCGTAAACAATGTGGTTCGGAGCCGGTTACATTCCAACAAGACCCGACACCGGTTCATCAAGCCAAAGTGCTGCAAGCGTTTTTACACAAAAAGTGTTGCACACTTCATTTCCGAGAAAGAATAGCTCGCTAATTCATCCGATGAGAATCCAATGGATTTACAATTGAAAACTTCTATATTCTCATAAATTAATTTCAAAATATATTTAAAAAATATATTAAACTCATTCAGATATTCATAATCACAACATGCGGCACAGTTAAAACTTTCTCTCAAAAAGGTGAAATTAAAATATATAAAAATTTGTAGAAGAACAAAAGCACATTATATTTTTCTAGCATATTATATTAATTATACTTTAAGAAGTATAATTAGAATAGTATTGCCTCTTAAGCATATCTTAGTATAGCCAAGTAAGCCCATAAAAATTTATAGAAGAACCAAAGCACATTATATTTTTCTAGCATATTATATTAAATATACCTTAAGAGGTATGATTAGTATAGTGTTGCCTCTTAAGTATATCTTAATTATACCTTTAAGGTATAATTAATTATACCTTACCAAACAATTTTACCTTGCTAGTTATAAGGTATACCTTAAAACTATAAGGTATTTATTATACCTTAAAAGGTATAATTAATTGGCAAAAAATATTACAAATAGTGCAAATTACTTTCAAAATTTGATAACTATCTCTTTAGTGTTTTTATTTTCGAATAAGTTTTGTATTCGAAGTTTCAATAAACACATATTTATTTATTTACATTCTTTTTGTGAGATAAAGTCGTTTAATATATTCAAAATTATTTACAATGCAATGTAAAACTTCAAATACGAATATAGTCATTCTCCTTTCGAAATGCAAAGAAAAATAGATCCTAAAGCAAACAGAAAAACAATTCAATTTCCGTTCTTCCTGCTTCCTAATTCTTAAAATGCTACTTACTAACTATAAAATTTCATCCGCACATAAAATTGATACACCCTGAATATTGGATTAGATGGAAGCAACGCAACGCTTCGTATTTATGTTTGTCTCAGATTATAGGTCTTGGTTTGAAATTTTAAGAAAAAGAGCTACCTAACAAAAAATGTTGATTTCACGTGGAAATCCACATAAGTAAGTTTAGTAAGTAAGTTAGTACTCGATTGCTCTACAATAGTTTATTTGCGGCAAATAAATTTATAATTAATTATTCAATATATTATATCACGGTGATAATCGAGTGCAGACTATTTATAAATATTATAACAACTAATAAGCATGGAACAATCCACACCTCAGAGCCTTGAAAGAAAATAAATCTATTCAACTCAACGACTATATTATTTGTTTTTTAAATTTACTTCTCAAAACATTTTCGGGCAACATTTTGTTCTCTTCCAAGGTTTCGTTCTCTCCAATACTCACATTCCAGTCCTCTTATCGTATGACATTCTATATTATTTCTTTTAACTCTTATCATCTCCCTCATTTACTTTCACCATTCTTTCCCGTGCTCCTTCCCATTTCTATTCACTTCCTTGTACCTCATTCAATCACATTCTCACCTACATAATGATGCCCTCACTTTTTCTACTCATCACATGTTTTCAAGGTTTACTACCTGCATATCAACATTTACTGACAGGTTTATTATCTGCCAGGTTTGGTAAAAAGCCCCGAAATAACTATAACAAAGCATGTCAGTTAGAAGATAAAAAAAGGAACTATCAAATTACGAAATCCTTCAAAATGAATAAATTAAATAGATGAAATGGCTAAGTTTCGGGAACCCTAGACTGTATTGAACTATTAATAAACTAAATGCATTTATCATTTGTAAATAATAAAAGAGGTATCATATTCCAGTCAACTATAACTTACCATATCTGTTACTGGCCTGTGTGTTGAGAGCCTGCTTACTGCTACGCATGCTTAAAACTGTGTATGATGCGTATGCATATAGATGTATTGATTTAACACCGTCCGATAATAATTAATTTATGTGTTCGCTTGCTATGTTATGTGTTTGTACATACATTGTACATACCTATGGTTTAAGCGCTACCTACAAATAACATGTACGTATATAGAAAGTAGGATAATGTAGTTATATGAGTGGTCTCCACTGTTATCTATGTAAGAGACCGCATCGGGAACAAAATGATGTGTATGCTGCTCGTCGCTACTGTTTAAGTTGTGACGTGTGAATGCCGGCGAGAGTGGAATTGTGTGTTCCAGACGTTCGCGCCATCTGTGACAATCTCTAGGACTCTCCGTTAGCAGCGTAGGATGCGAGAGTCTGTCACATAATAAAGTGTTTTCTTGAACTTAAAAAGTTATGTTTTGTTCTTTAGTTTGTAAGGTTTCGTCAGTTTATTTTTCAATTTTTCTACTGGTTTATGTTATACGTCAAAAACTATGCTAATTTAATAGGACAAAGAAAATGCGTGAAGCCGGCTTTATTACCCGACAACACCTTATATTGGCGTTAAGCTATAACTTTGTAGCTTACAATGCGTTTCAAGTTACGTGTTGTTTCGTCGTTTATGTTATGTGGAAGCGCGCAGTTCAAATCAAATTCGAGCTTTGATTAGTATTGAACAATAATGAAAATAATTATACGTATTCAGATCAACAAGACAATAAATAATATCAAATATTTATGGTATAATTTTCTGAAAGAAAAGAAGTTTCCGCGATATAAAAAAAAGTTAAAATTGCGCCAAAATGGTGATTGGTTGGAGTTATACTTAGCATCTAATGATTTGGCGTGCTGTTTGTCGTCTCGCTCTCTCCTCAAGGCCAGTGGTCTCATCGTGGTTCCTAACTGGCATTGTCTGTTTCTATAATTCTGCGCTATCTATGTGCCTAGTCTCGCAACTGTGTTTATTTGCTATTAGCGTTTTGAGATTTCGTTAAATGGTGAGGTAGGTTATTGAAAATGTTGCAAAAACGTAAGGAACTTCTAGGTGCTAATACTAAAAAACATGCAAGAAATTCTGTTTCATTTGAGATTAAACTAGAAGTTTTAAAACATACTGATAAAGGCGAACGTATTGTCGATATTCAGTAAAAAAAGGGACTTCTAAAGTCGTCTATAAGAACAATCCGATCGAACGCAGACGCAATTCGTAAAAGTGTTGAATCTTGTACGAACTTAAGTGTCACTAGAGTAGCTATATCGATATCAGATGCAAAGGAAAAAATGGAAAAGCTTTTGTCTACTTGGGATGCGCCAAATTCTATGGCAATCATTCAAAAAGAAGCTAAATGTCTTTATGCTGAATTAACACAGGATAATAAAGATCCACTAACATGGTTGGTTAAACCAGTTTAAGTCGCAACGCGTTTTATAGGTCTAGTTAGCTTCTACAGATAAAGAACGAGCTGTGGAATTCAGAAAAACTACATTTAAAAAAATTATTGCAGAAGGTGGTTTTATGGGAAAGCAAGTTTTTAATTTAGACGAGACTGGTTTATTTTGGAAACGAATGCGAAGCAAAACTTTTATTTCCATTGAAGAAAAAAATTCGAAGCTACTAAAGACCGTTGTACGTTGCTATTCGGAGGCAACGCCTCATGCGATTGCAAATTAAATCCATTGATGATCTATCACTCAGAAAACCAAATCACTTAGAAAATCTGTCCACTTTGTCGTTTTGCCATTGCCTGAGGCCCCTCTTAACGCATTTTTGTCCCATACATGCCTGTCCGCTTTACCGCGGCCTACGGCCGCTCTTAAACTTTTGAGTTTATGCGTGTGTGAATTTGCCTACGCACGAATTCGCCCACACAAGGTTTCGTGCTTCCTATATTTGCCTACCGCTTCGCTGTCCGCTTTGTCACGACTTAGAGCCGCTCTTGACTTAATTTTAGATAACTTTTAACAGGGCTGTCTGGCTTCGCACACCAGACTGCATTTAACTTTAACTGACTTTAACTTTTGAATTCCCTTAGTGTGTTGACTTATATGAAATTTAGTAAGAAAGGTTGGATAACCGGAAAAATATTTTATGATTATTTTTCACAACATCTACTGCGAAAAGGAAAACATTGTGTTTAAGGTTTTGATTCTTGTGGATAATGTGTCGAGCCATACTTCAGAATGAAAACATCAAGATTCTGTTTCTTCCCCCTAACACTACATCCTTATTACAGCCTATGAATCAAGGTGTAATTTCAGGGTTCAAAGCCAACTACCTTAAGGAGACACGCTCCCACTCATAACCTTTTGTGACGCTTATGACAGGCGCATATCACGGGGACTACCTTTAGCCTCATTTTCCTGTAAAGTAACAGTAAACTCTTTATGGTCCATTCACACTATACGTTCCGTGAACGTCCCGTCACGGACCGGCAACGAATCGTCAAGTCTGCTACCCATTCACACTGCATGGTCATGAACTGGCAAGGTAACGTCACTGAAAGATTTGCCGCTTTGCAATTTGTCTGTATTCGGTTACTTTGTTGTTCACCAGTGTTAGTTTAGCCATTCGTCAAAATGCCGGAATTTACAACAGAAAATTTAGCAATTATTGCATTAATTTTAGACGAAGACGAAGAAGAGAACTGTAATCAATCTAAAAAACTATGGATACGAAAATATTCACAAAAAGAAAGCTTGTTGAAGAATACTATATAGTATTTAAAGAATTAGAAGATGATGAAATTTCCTCTTACAAATATATGAGAATGTCCCAAGACCAAGTTTATATCCTTTTTCTAAAACTGAAAACCACATTCAAAAGCAAAACACTACATTTCGAGAAGCCATTAGTCCTAAAGAAAAACTGAGAGTGTGTTTAAGGTAAGAAATGAAATTAGTTTTAACTATATTTGTTTAATTAGTTTTCTTATACAATAAACTAGAAAACGATGTAACTTATAAAAAATCATATATCAGGCGAAATTTTCATAAAAGTTTTGGGTAGATGATTCTGATGAAGTTTGGGATGGGTTTAATGAATGATTGTACATGTATTTTGTGGATAAAAGGATGACCGTTGCATTTGTGGCAAATCTGTCACTTGAGGCCCTTCATAATTTGCATTTGTTTCGGGGACCGGCAATGGCAGTTTGTTACTGCATCGCGTTGAGCTTGTATTACTGTTTTGTGTTTTTTCATGTTGCAAATACGACCACACCAAATTAGATTCTATGGCAAAAAGTTTTGTCTTATGTTGAAATTCTGGTGAAAACGATTTTACCGTAGCGGCTAATCCATGGAAAAATATATCAATGGGATGAGCGCTGGATTGAAAAGCTGCAGATTCAGATTCTTCCTTGTTTTTATCAACACTCATGAAGCAGTCGGTCGTGTCTGTTTTTTCCTAATGTAACGTGATGGAGCTGGCACTTTTTGGAGGATGTTCGCGATGATGGCGGAACAGCCTGACGTTTGGGACTATTTTGTGCTTCGTTTTCTCCAACGTTTTCAAAAAAATCTTCATTCACATTCTGTTTCATAACTTCATTAACATTAGATTCTTCATCTGTCTCTTCCGGGCCTGATATGTTGTCGTGGCATGGATATGCAAACTTCATATTTCCATGTTTTCTTTGCGTCCGCTGCTTGTCCACTTTTTGTATTTTTTTATCGACCACCTGAGTTGATCCCGTGCATCTATGTTTGCATTTTGGCCATGAAAATTATAGAAATATATAAACATATAATTACCAAATAAAAAGAACCAGAACTATACAAATATTACATGGTTGTCTAATTTTATATCTTCTAGAGCTACCAATTATTAACCACCTTAACAATTAATGCATTTCTAATTAGCACTTATATTGTTGCTTTGGTTTTATTCCAGATTTTTAGCGACTGGAGACTCATTTCAGACTATATAATTTAGTTACCACTTAGAACATTTAACTGTGCATTGCATAGTGAAAGGAGTATGTAAAGCTGTAATAGATCAATTGCTGTCAGAAGAAATGCCAGCTCGGACAAAAAAAGATTGGGAGAGAATTCCTGATGAATTGTAGAAAATATGGAACTTTCCGAATTGTTTCGGAGAAATAGACGTCAAGCATGTAGAAATTTTTGCTCTCCCAAATAGTAACTCCCAATATTTTAATTACAAACGCACTTTCTCAATTGTTTTGTTAGCTTTGGTGGAAGCAAATTATAAGTTTATTGCAGTGGATGTTGGTTCTTTTGGCAGACACTATTTCTGGTGGAAATTTTGGAAAAGCATTTGAAATAAATAAAATGATTGTACCACAAGATAAAAATGTTCCTCGTACTGAATGTCCAGCTCCGTATGTAATTGTAGGAGATGAAGCATTTTCATTAAAATCCTAGCTACTTAGACCTTGCCCTGCATCTACAATAAATGGAGACAGAAGTAAACAAATTTTTAACTACAGGCTATCCCGTGCTAGACGAGTTTCGGAAAATGCTTTTGGAAATTTGGTTCAGAAATTTAGAATCTTCTGCCGAAATATAAATTCATTGGCTGAAAATGTGGACAACATAATATTGACTTTCTGTATCTTGCATAATTATATTAAGGATAATATCTTGATAGTTCAATATCTAGATCCACCTGACGGAGAGCCTAACTGGAGATGTCTACCCAGATAAGGAGTAAATGCCAACAATTTGGCATTTCAAGTGCGTGAGATGTATAAAACATTTTTCAATTCCGATAACGGGGCAGTACATTGGCAATGATTTATGAACTATATAATGACAATGTATCGTTATTTATAATTGCAATGCTATACAAATAATCTATGTAATAATAATACCTTTGCATATATATATGTATATATATATATATATATATATATATATATATAATGTAACTAGAGCATACCTGCTATATATAATGTGTTTCTCCAATTGTCTGCATTATTTTGTTTTTGTGAAAATTGTAGCTGTATTTCTTGTGGGCCGCATTATACAGCTCTTCGTTAACAATAAAATTAGTCGCACTCTCTCAATAAGTTTTCGTCATCCATTTTGACTTTTTTTAATGACGCAAAGTGACATTTTATTGAAACAGAGACTAGTATGTACCTAGATCGGCAAGCTAAGTGATTGAAACGGTCCGATTATACATTCAAACTATTCGAACGGATCAGGAACAGATAGGTCCTGACAGGTACCGTCACATCAAATTATTCTTTTCGAGATACCTCAATGTGCCGTGACGCTGATGATCAGTGTGAACAGTAGAATTCAAAACACATTATAGAATATTTTGACGTGACGATGCCAGTCCGTGACATTATGTATAGTATGAATCGACCTTTATTCGTTGATGGTGATGAATAAAATGCATTCTATGATGAGTCAACTATAGAATAAATCTTTGTAAATAGTTTTAAGCTTCCGAATTTTGTCACCAAGTTTCAATTTCTCTCGAAAAGCAAACACAGTCTACCCTTTAGTGAACTACCGATTTCATCCCATTCAAGAAAGGCAATGAAAACAACTGGCATCTTCTAAGTGAATAGTGCTAATCCTGATATAAATTTTATTTCTATGTAGCCTTGTTGGTTTAACCAAAAATTTAAATCAACCTTGAATTTCTTACCTAAATAAAGGCCGCGCATGGCGCCGTAAGGAATTACTGGGACCGGGAGATCCATGGGTAGGCGAATTTATGTGTAGTCGAATAGAAAAGTTCTTAGTGATTACCTTGTTAAAAATTACAAGAAAACTTAACCAAGAGGGGTCAAAGGCCACGACAAAGCGGATAACTAAGCAAATCTGTCCGCGCCGCAGGTAAAACTGAACAACATATAAATTAACGCACTTATACCTACTTGCTATATATTCAGAGTATAACCATATTTATGTCATTTCGTTATTTTTGATAAATTCCGATGAACATAAGGGTAGTCGCAAATTACACTTTTGGCTCATAAGAAGATGGTAGTCAAGTAACTGTGGAGCCTACCGTTAGATTGACGTGAGCTGAGTGAAACACACCTGTCGAAAACTAAGTAGTAATAATTAACAGTAATTTAATAACAATTAACTGATAAACTCTATTTCTCGTGCTAACCATCAGAATATATAGTTACAAATATGAAACAATATGAACGTGATTTAAAGTCACAATAAATTGATCACACTATAGATGCTATTTCTATTCGCACGTTGTAATGTGTAGGTAAATTTAGTATACATGCAAAATATGTATCAACTTGACCTTAATGGTTTTGTTGTACCTACATAATACATTTACATATATTATGTTTATGATATTAAACGGAAATGCATATTAATTAATTTGTTTAGTTTAGCAATATTGCTCAACTAAAATTAAATATCTTTAATCCTATAGAATTTGATGAATATTTAATTGAGATGAAATTTTAAAATAAATTTCTTTTTAGTAATAAGTGCTCAATTCTATTGTATAAATTAGAGGGCTACCTTATTATTATGGTTTTCAGAATTGAATACAATAAATAACTTTAACAACTTAATAAATCCATAGGCTTTCTTTTGTGCCTGGAAAGTTGGGTATTCTTGATTTGAGAGATATCAGAGAGCACAGGCCATGGTCCGGATTATCCAAATATCTCGCTGAATAATATTTTCATATCTACAATATCAAAATGTTTAATACAATGTTAAGTGAAAATACCGTGGAGTATGATGGTATCATGTTCACGGTACCTCCTTGTTTTGTAGCTTAACGTTGTAATTCACTAAAGTCAAGTAACATAAAATTATTTTTATAACATATTTTTTCCTGTTCATGACTTGAACATCCAACTTTACCATATCTTAAGGTGACAAGTTTTAAATTATCTCAGAAATTTCCACATTAACTTTCTTAAATAGTCTCTTGTAAGTGCTTTTATTTGTATTCGAAACAATGGCGTGGAAAAACTGTACAGATATTTTTTGTGTTATTAATTTTCTCGAACATGGTTTCAGTAATATGTTTTTAAATATTTTATATCGAAAGACCCTTTTACTATCAAGAGATACATGCAATGAAATTCAAAAGTCTGTCGATTAAAATTCACAGTATTAGTATTAATTTAAATAATTTGGTTTCAAAGAAAGGTAGGTAAATTAAATTTAGGAATGTTATCACGTAAGTATTGAGTTAAACGTTTTTAAGAAATTGAATACTCTGAGCTGATTTTGAGCAACAATGAATTCAAAAATTATTTAGAAATATCTGTTGAATTTTTACATTAACAATGAGGTCATTTCTACCTCTATAGAATGATATCATCACTAAAAGTACAATGTAGCATTTAATAGAAATAATCTGTATTATTTTATTATGATGCCCTTTAAATCATGGCCTATTAATAAGGAAAATCGTACTAGCTATGCGTGCGTGATATAATTTGTAACAACATCACTAATATAAAGGTGTATAACATTCGCATTTCATTAGTCAGCAATTAAACCAATTGAACGTTATATTACTTGACTAGAGATAAACTGGTCAATGTTTACTTTGTGCAGTATTTAGTAAGAAAGGTGTCTGTCGTTATATAACACCATCGACAATAAAGAATCTGTCGTTATAATTTTAAAATAACATACAACATTTCAAACTTTCTGATCCGTCATTGTATATTGATTGAGAAGGTACATACAAACAATAAAACGAAGAGAATTTTCCTAAAATTCCGTAGATAGTTTAGAAATCGAATGGGAAGCGATCTAGAGGAAAGCAATTCAAGCAAAATAGCATCCGACTATCCCAAAGTTTAGTCTCCATCGACTTATCTGCTGAGTTTCTCTTCTATTTGTTGATCCTAAATCGTGTTTACGTGCGACAACTTTCGATGTCTTATAAAATGGTATAGCATTAATACGATGTAGGTGAAATTAACGTTTCTGCTGAAATAAAAGATAAAATCTAAACTACAATTGTCGTAGGAGTATTTAAATCTTTATATTTTTTATAATTGATGAATCAATATTACATAACTGAGAGTATAATCGATTCCCTGTAGCAGAAGTCTTGATTCAGAAAGGTTTTGAACCAGTTGGGGTGGATTCATTTGTGTTGCTTGATGAACTCTGAAAGTTCTGCCGTCCTACATACCAGCTTCTGTGCAAGCGCTATATTTGACTATTTTAGTTATTGTCATTTCAGAAAGCGACATGATTGAATTAATTAGTATTTATAGAGATATAACATAACAAAAAGAATCTGAAAGAATAAAGGCAAGCTTAATTTAATACGAGAATACTAGTGTATCCTATTAATTGCCCATCAATTCACCATCGGAAAATCCTCCCGTTCCTGGATTTATCTTAGTCCGCAATTTGTCTACGCGCGCATTCGCCAACTCATGAGTCCCCGTCCCCATATATGATTACGGCTTTGGCAAATATAGGGACGAATTTTGCGTCACTTTTGGCTGCTCTTGCGTCACTTTTGGGAAACTTCTACCTGGGCAATCTGGCGTGTAAAGCACAGCAGACTATAAACTATGTAGCTATTACATCGCAGTTATTCAATATATATACCACATTTATAGATAGCAGTCAACCAAGAATTTTTTTGCGAGCCCGGAAACTGTCCGAAATCAAAATTCGAAATCGAATCGTATCCAGCCATAGTGATATAAGAACAGAACACACGGGACAAAGAAAGGGGTCTGCAATTTTAAATATCGTTGATAATTTCTTTCATGTTGCGCGAGTTGCGCCATGAAAGAAATTGCGCCATGAAAGCGAGTTGCGCCATGAAAGACTTGTTAGATATAGGAAGTGCTTCCTCAGTTCGGGCTCCGACACAGATGTTCCGATACGATACCCATTTCCATGTAACAATGCTCGCATGATTACGCTGTTGTAAAAGCTAATTTTATATTAAACTTTATATTTATATTATCAGTAAGAGTGATTAAAAACATGTTAATGCAAGCTGAGACGAAAATTATGAAAATTTATGTGACAGTATGGTTTTTCTGCTGTTACGTGGTTTAGTGGGTGTCTTATTGTATATAAAATCGTTTTCTTTATTTTTCATTATTCAAAGGATTTATTTAATTTTATACCTATTGATAATTTCTAAAAGTGCATTGTTAAGGATTTGTATCTTCTTTTGAAAGAATAATTTATTCTCGGAAGATCAAGTAATTGACTCTAGAAAAAGCGTCATCTCACTTTAATTCAGTATTCTGATAACTCCATCTGTGACAATATGTATTGGCATGTACATTGCTTGACCATTGAGCATCCAGGTTTAGTCGGTCCACCTTGATGAGGATCGACCACGAGTGTGTATAGCTTGAACCATGCTCTCGTCAATGATCCCAGTTTCATATCACGTGATATGCCCAAAATACTGCAGGAAGCTTTTGTAAACAGAACTGTATAGCCATTTGCTAATCTCCAGTCCAATCAGGATCGATGCTGCAACATCTTCCCCCAACACTATATTTCAAACGTATCTTGTCATTTTTCTTAATAATCCACGTTTTCGATCTATAGCACAATATTGTAAAAATCAGGGTTCTGACCAGTTTCATCTTTGTGAAGTTTCTTTGTGAAGTCTCGTCATATCTTTTGCAGAACAGACATCGTCGTTCAAATAATGTCAATGCGCCCTAGGTAGATAAACTTGTCAATTACTTCGCACCCAGCCACATCTGCCTCATTGTAGGCGTCCTCAATCATCTTGACGATCTATTGTCACTACTTTGGTTTTCTGCCTAGTCAAGAAAAGACCTATGTTTCTAGCTCATCTGATGATATTGCCAGCTATAAATATGGTGTCCGTATATATGAGATTGCTAAATTTCCTTTCTCAAACAGAGAAACCATCATCCCAGTGCCTCACCCATAGAACACTCCACGTGTATGTTAAGGAGAAGAGGAGAAAGGGGATATTTTATAGGGATAATTCCACTACGACTACGAGTTTCGTTTGGGAATCTTATATATTTGATCAAATCTATCTAAGCTGAATATAGTCTACAAATTAAAGAAATAAAATCTCAAAACTATGTGTTGTAACATAAACTCATCTTATTCGATGTAAATGATTAGTAGATTGGGTAGCTTTATGACAACGTATTCTGTTAAAGAACACAATAAGCTAGTACTACAATGCTAGTTCTATGTAGTACAGGTAAATGGCATCGATCCGAACTATTCGGAATAGATGTGTTTAAGTAAGAGCTTCAAAATACTGAGTAGTTCAATTGTAATAATTTATATTAAACTAACTATTTTAATGTTAAAGATAGCATTCTGAGATATATCAAAAATGAAATAATATTGTCACGTCTAATTTTGGGATGCCTTGGCGCGTGACCACCTTTGATTACACTGTGAACAAAAAATTAAGAAGGGATAGGATCCGTCCGAGGTCGCTCCAAACCTGACTTCTTCACTAAATTATGGAATCGACTTAAAGAGCAGAATTGATTATGAGGAATGACGGGGGAAAGCGTAATTTGTATTTATCGTACAGTGGTCCGGTTAAAAGGGGTTGTAGCTGATGGCTTAGCTCCGGTACCAACAATCTCAATTTTCATAAATTATTAAGTATTATTTTATACTGGGGTTTAGGCGTGAATAAATAAAAGAGTCAGTATAATGAAAACTGTTTAACGGAACAACCACAGTAATGAAATAAGTCAGATAAGTATAAGTGAAAGAATTCATGGTAAAATATAACAAATTAAATTTAGCAGCGTATATACAATTCCTAATATAAATTATACCTAGTTTCACATGTGGGTAGTTACCTCAATGTTTAGTAGTTCCTGGCTTGCAACAAACTCACTTCACTTTTAGTCGTTTATTTGGTTCTTACACTTGATATTTTTATGATTAATTGACTGACTAACTTAACACTAGTTATTTCTATTTTAATAGTTCCAGGAGCCCTAATCTACTAATTGCTTATAGCCGTGATTACTTTATTGTCAGCCATAATTAATTCGTTACCACTGATCGCCGTCGCTTTTACACAACACATAACGTTACGCTCGTCACGCTATTGCTCTTACTCTATCATTTGTTTATTACATTGATTCTCACTGATAGTGCTATTATTAATTGTCCAATCAGAGCGTCTCCTCGCTCTAACCTATAATTTGCTTAGTTTACCGCACTTGATATCACTGTTTTTGTATCTTTCCGTCGGCAAGAAAATATTGTTATTCTACGCTTCTTACGATGACAATCTAACTTAACCCATATGTGAGTACCTTGTCTAATGTTTACAATTTGCCAATTGTTTCATAAATAAATGTTTAACTGAAACTTCCTGTCTCAAATCATATTTGTCTACTACTTAAAGTAGTAAACATTTCTGTGAAGACGGCCATCTTTACTAAAGTTGATGACTCTTCGTTTTTTTATGTTATAATAACTATATACAGTATGACTTAATTTATGCGATGACAAATTCTAGCGTTACAATGTCTTTCGGTTTTCAGCGATCATTTTTTCTTAATTTAATATCTCTTAAATTAATATATTGTCGCATGGATTTTTGGATGCGAACTTGAAAGAAGGAGTGAGATTCGTTGTACCTAACCCTTCTGCAGATTTTGTGGGATCAAAGGAACATGAAGGTACCTAAGGGCTGTGGCTATTTAATTGTAGTCCGACTGAATAGTTGTTAGAGTATATTCTGGCACAACATTACCTTCAAACTTTTTTAATCAAGGGGATAGGCGTGAACAAATAAAAGTGTTGATTGGCAATTCGGGAACACATATTTGGAAATTTTTGCACGACGTTGCGTTCGAATACGTGCGTGTTAGATACTTAAAACGGGAACACAGGAACACGGGAATATAGGAACACGGGAACGAGGGAAGATGGGAATACGGGAACACATATTCTTGAAATGTCATTATCCTTGGTCGCGGCAAAGCCCGTAATGCTCACGGGAATATGGAATACGGGAACATATATTCTTGAAATTTCGTTTGGCAAGTCGCAGGTCGCGAAAATTAGGCGAGACCCAGGTTCATTTCATATCAAACTAAGCCAAAGCGAAGCGTGACTGCGTTTAAGTAGCCTTATATATAAAAATTAAATTCCCTATATTTGTGTTCGCAACAC
>WYDF02171683.1:0-22130 GCA_009867245.2 Adranes taylori
CAAATACAACATATATAAATCATCGCCCTCAAACCCGCTTGAAACTTATATTTGCTTTTTATTGTTTATTTATTGCGGCATCTTTGTCACTTTAATACTTTTATCCATAAATTTTAATGAACATTTAAATATTTTTCAAAATAATAATGATTAGTGCATAAGAATAAGTGAAAATGATATAACTAAATATATTTTGTTTAATAAGTTTTTCATTGCAAAATTATTGAATTTCTAAATTATTTATAAATGACATTTTTTAACTTAGAAATCTAAGAACTCATGTATTTATTTATGTAACAATAATGGCTAATTGATTATAGTTTCAGTTGTAGACTCTTATCTTATTCCCAAAGGTAGTGGAGCTCGCACACATACGAAACTAACATAACGTGTTGTGAGGCTAATTGTAATTTTATTAATTAATCAATATTTGAAATTAAAAGTTAAATTAAATTTATGTAAATTGAAAGACAGAAAAAAGAATGAATGTATTTAAATGTATCAAGTTTTTAAGACAACAAATATGTTATATAAATTTATAGTCTACAATAATTAATATTTTTATTGGTTTTTTTTTTTAATAACAAAGTGATGAACTTAAATAGTTTGTTATAAATATATGAAACAAATGCACAATTTTTAAGCAATTCTATAATAACATGTTTGACCAACACAGTGGCATCATCAGACATGAGTTTTAAACTAAGTCTAAATACAAGATATATAGCAACTATGATGTAAGTAATGAATGTGTGGTGGTTTGTGATGAGTGATGGTGTGTACAAACTGAAATTGAGAGTTTGTTATAGGTGTGTACAGATTAGTATTTTAAGTTGGTTATAGGTGAGCTACTTCCAAAGCAGAAGTATTTATTTTTTGTGATTATTTAGGTAAAAATGTGTAGCATAGTGTGAATCTGATTTTACGAATCTAAAAGAAGTGAGATGTTCATTGAATCTGACTTTATAAGTACGACCAGTTTGACTTATATATGTTTGACTTACATATGTGGCATCACAATCTGTACAACTTAAGTTATATGATCCAGAGGCACTTAATTTGTTTTTAATATATTTGATTTGGTTGTTATTGGTTTTGAAAGCAACAATTACATTTTTTATTTTTAAATATTTGGTTATTTTGCTATGTATCTCGTTGTGGGTAAATAAGTTATTAGCTGTTATCTGTTTGACACGCTTCAATTCCATGTTAAAATTGCTTGTGCTGAGGGGTATGTTAAGTAATCTATGGATGATAAAGTGGTAGACAGCAAGTTTATGAGATTTTGGATGCATGGAGGTGTTGTGTATTGTAGAGTTTTATTAAAGATATTTAATTTATGTTTGTTTTGTTTCCTGCATATATTGATCTCCAAGAAGTTGGTATTAAAGTTCATTCCCCATTTGCGAAATTGTCTTCAGCTAGACATAAAGAAACAAGACTTTCGTTAATGAAAATTAGGTATTCTCCAATATTTTATAGTTCTTTTTGTATTATAGGTATAACTTTATCTGTGGGTACGCTAGAGAATAAATTTTTTACATCTAATGTTTGTAAGAAACAATTCTGATCCAAGTTTATGTTTTTCATTTTTATCTTTCATACACCATATACGTATGTATTACGTATAGGTATATGAAAAATATAGGACTCATTATAGGATTTTGAGAATATTTGCTATTTCACCTTAGTACGTCTCTTGTATTGAAACTACTGCAATCCGTTAGTACGCAATTCAAAGAGGGTATCCACAGGAACAAATTTTCATATAGAAAGTGTTTTCGAAAAAATGTTCGGCGTCTGTGCTCGTGTATATTCAAGAATTTCTCCTTTCATATGAGACCGATCTGGATGAAATTTGGTAGACAGGTGCAGACGAGGGTGTTTTAATTCAGTAGAAAGGCATTTTTCACTTTTTTTTATAAATACAATATGGCGGACATGAACATTTTTGTTGTTCAGAAATTTCATATTCAAATTAGGAGTTTAAAATTTTGCACACATACAGCCCGTTGTATTATGCGTAGAATAGATAAGTTCCATATGCCCAATTGTATAGGAAACGATGTTGCCACGTTTGAAATTTAACAAAATTTTTGAAATATCTCAGGAGCGATAAAAGACAGGACATTCGAATAAACTTTATTGTATAGGCTACATAACTTAATAACTTAAAATTTCGCAACTTGTAGCATGGTAACCGACATTCAACAATGATATATACATGTAAGGTCTAAATAATAGCACATATATGCAATGTTACACGAAAAATATTTATGTTGTATGAGACCTATAAGACATAAGAATATAACTTATAGGTGCTTTTACAATTGAATAAATGTTGTTATCAGTGGCGGGTGCACATTATAATTTTGGGAAGGGTTCAAAATGATCATTTTATTCAGAAATTCAGTTTTAAAACTAGAACACTGAAGTTTTGATCGCATATAGTATCTTGTATTATGGGTCGAAAGGAATTAGTACCAAGCGACGTTGCAACATTTAAAATTTCACAAACTTTTCGATATATCTCAGGATCTATAAAAGATAGAAAGAACACTTGAATAAAGTTTATTGTATAAGCTACCAAAACTCATTTAATTTTATTTGAATTTTTTTGTAAAATTACAATTTAACGTATTTACAGGATGTTTTTTTGTTTTTGAAAAGAGTAATTCAAAAACGGCAGTGGTGAAAAAGTAAGTCAAAAATGGCAGCAGGCCGCGCCAAACCAGTCAGCGAAGCTATCCACGTCGTAGGCAAATATGGTGACTAGGGAATTAATGGGTTAGCGAATTCATGCATAGATGAATTTACAAAGCCAAGAGAGTCTGTCGAAAAGAGTCAAGAGCGATCGTAGGCCATGGCAAATCGGATAGCGAAGCTGTACGCGTCGTAGGCAAGTACTGGGGAGAAATGAGTTAAGACCGGCCATAGGCCGTGGCAAACCATAGGCAAATATGGGGACCGGGGGATTCATGTGTAGGCGATTTGTTAGACTAATTTTGATTAGTTTACCCTAAAAAACTATGGTGCTAAGTGAATTTAATAGACGAGTTATAAGATGACAATCAAAATTAAAAGATTCAGCTTTTATTTTATGAGACTTCCAATATATAAAACAGGGGGTGGCGATCACATTAATGATTGTTTTTGTATTAGTTCGTACTATTTTTAATTTAGTATGAAGGGTGCAATCCCATTTCTTTTGCTAGCAGAGTCGTTAGTTTAGACGGTATTTTTTGCAGGGGGCGTTAATATAAGAGCAAACAGGTCTGATAGGGTTTAAGTGTTTATCTGTGTTCGTAATAGTAGCTTTACTGTCTGATATGGTTTGTTTTACGTCTTTTTAAAATTTGTTGGTTGGATCAGATTTTAGTTTTTTGAAATATGACAGATCTAAAAACTTTACTTAAAACATTTATTTCATTTTCATCAAAATTATGGTACGATTAGGATATGGTTTATTGTTTATTAGCTGTTTTATGTATTATTGAATTAATTCTTTCATTGATATTTTGGTACTTTGGTATGATGTTTTGGTAAGACATCGAATTCAATACTATGGAGTCTATAGTTAAGCTTAGAATGTATTACTTTTATATAGTAATTCGATGATGTAATTCTTCTAGTGTTGAACCTTATTTCTTGGTTAAGATAAGTTTTTTTTTTGCAATTTTTGTTGCTCTTTGAGCTGCTGGATTTTGTACGCTGGTTTTTATTCTCATATATTATACTAGTGATATATTACATAACAAAAGCAAAAAATTAGATATTTTGGAGGCAATTAAAATTAAGAAACTCTAAGATAACAACCGTAATCTTCTCAATGAACAGCTAGATTTATATTACTCAACTATAATCATCTCAATATACTAATCTGTACTCACCAATAACAAAATCAAAATGCTAGTTTGTACACACCAGCGCTCACCACACCCTACCACGCATTAATAACTTAGATCATAGTTGCTGTATAATTTATTTTAAAACCTTAACCACTGAGTTGGTGAAATTGTACATATAAAAGTTTATAATTTAATATTGCAATGAATTTGCACCTTATAAATTCCGATTCTATTCGATAAATTGGAAAATAGTATTTCTGCAACTTTGGTCATTTTAAAAACTACCTGTATAATTTTCTTGTAAACCTATTTTAAATTATTTTAAAACTGATGCACATGCAACGAATGTTAACGCGGCGACAATGTGTCTTTGTACTTCAATGGATTAACAAGTTGGTTTTCATTGCAAACTGTCCTAATCAAATACAAAAGCTTAGCTCCGTCTTCACTAGGTTGAGTTGCATTATACTCATAATCAAACTGTAATTGCATTATATAAATCCAATTTTTAGCAGTATTGTGGATAAACAAAAAGCGGTTCGAGGTTACAAAAACTGGACGAGGAAGAATTAATAATACCGTAAAAAGCCACGAAAATAGGTCAGATAACTTAGAATGTGCTCTTTAAATAAATAAATTCGACAAACTGGGAGAAGGAAGCCAGTTATTCACCTAGCTGCAAACTAGAACCGCTACCTGATACGATTAACTGGATTAATAAACTCTAGTATGTAGACCTTGACCTTTGAATTTCTTTGACTTTTTACATTCCTATCAATCATTTGTGTATTATTATTATCATTAAGATAAAATAGAAATTAAAGTATAATGCTAAAAGTTGACAATTTCTGAAACGCTTCATCTAAACTATTTTTGTAGATTATTATTAATTGTATGGGTTATATATAAATTTAGATATGATTAAACATAATTTAGAACTTAGAACAAAATGACTGTTAAAATTAGCTCAATTCTACAAATACTGAATTAATGAAACAAAAAACAAGTCAGATCCATATTATTGTCTGAAATTTTGGGCGAATAGTTTAGTGAAATCCAGATTTTACGAAAACATAAAACAATTTTTTCATATAAAAATTACTGTTTCTAAAAATAATTTTTAACAATATTACTCTTGTCATGATGATCTAGAAACTTTTCCAGATGTGAAGCAGGATACTATAGTTTTCAAACTAGCAAATTTTTGTAATAAACATAAGGATAATGAGTGAAACAGCATTAATGATTTAACAAAACTGTCTATTGTTCTTCATAGACAATATAAACAGAGAAAGAAATATGTACTCAAATAAATGTTAAATTAAATCGAAATTAAATTTCGCAATTATAGCGGTTAAATAAACAAAAACAATATAGCCAAGCAGTTTGCATAAAATAATAGAAATTCATAATAATAATCAAACGCGGTGCAAATACAGCAATGCGGTGATAATATAATAAAATGGCGGAAATATGGAAAGCGTGTGCAAGCAATCAATATTGCAACGAGAGGTAAATTGAATTAGGTTTCTTAGGAAAGTATTACTATAACCCGTAACACCGTAATGGACACTGATGTACTGTTGCCGAGTGATTACAACTGACTGTAATGCGCACTAGTCAGAGGTATACACTCTAGTAGAACATGAGAGGAAAAATGAAACACTACAAGTGCGTACCACCTTGAATACTGGCGTTACTGTTGCTGAGTGACTATCACTAACTGTAATGAATACTAGCCAGTTGTAAACACACTAGTGATATAGGAAGTAGGTTGATGAAAGGGTAAGAAGGGAAAAAAGCCATTCAAAACACATACAATGCAATAAAAGAGCATATGTTATATGAAGTCGCTTACCAAAGGCGGTTACTACTCGGCACTCCCGCTGGACTATGGGTGAACTGTAGCTTGCTGTCGGCTGGAACTGCTGTCGAAATCAGGAACTAATAAGAACTAAAATTATATGCTTAGAAATCTCGCTTTTATAGACATGAGCCTCGCTCAACCTTTCTCTCCATTGTACGGGTCGTATGAAATCCTTCACACCTGCTTTACGACGAGGCACGGGTCTTCCTTTAATTCAACGTACCAACAGCAGTATCACACATAAGTGTGTAAACCAGCAAACGACAGTTAACATCAGTGTATTTCGTATGTACGCTTCTATCCCTCAACTCCCACTTTTCAAATATATTCAGAATAGCAATAAACAATAACACGTCATATAATCGTAGAACGCACGTACCTTCATGCATACCACATACATACGTATATAGTACGTACTTACTACACACATGTATGCCTACATCATTCAATGCGGTAACAGGCACTCATAGCAGTTCACTAATACAGAATATTCCTTTCTTTATCTGACATACACGGAAGCTGTTTGTTATAGCGGCATAAAACACGCGGTTGATTATTACATAAATCATATTTGTTTACGTTCAAATACAAAATACATTTTAATTACCAGCGATAAGAAATTAAATATTTGTATATCTATTTAATCTGGTTCCCAATACACGGATTAAACAATTTAATATAATTTTCGGCTATGAATATACAAGGACGAAGACATACATTTCTTTAAGGCATACTTTACAGACTTTTCTCTTTATAGTAACGGATACTGTTACAAATTTAAAGTCCCAAATTATTTCAACAATTTTACAAGTTCCATATGGAACATGTTGCAAAAGAGGACGATTGCTTTGGCCTCAGAGGAGAATAAGATTTGATTATATAGTAGTTTAATATGTATTAGCAATTGTTTTAAATGCGTTTTTACTCAAACAAGTATTTGTAGAGTGAGCTAATAATAATTAGAATATATCATAAGCACTAGTAACCTACTGAGATTAAGTTAGTATATTTATGAGACTTCAAACTGATACTGCTAAGCTAACTGCAGTCCTTAGAGTGAGATAATTTGCAATAGGTTTGTTCTTAGTGACAAATTAGAGAAATCAGTAAAAGTGTTCATAAGTTAACTGCTTATAATAATTAATATGATGTTCTATTATATGTGTAAGTAGAAAAAACCGTAAAAACGAGTAAGTATATAAATATCACTTTTAATGCTTTGATCGATGCCTCATCTTGCTCAAAATACCTGTTATTTATAATATCAACATTTAGTGGTTCTATGAAGTAGCAAATATTTGCTATAAAACATATTAACGTTTGTATTTAAAACAAAATAAGTACGTCAAGATATTAATTCTATGTATTTAATATATTTTAGAAATGCAAATTTTTGTGTCATAAAAATTAAAGAGAAAGCTGATGTACAATTAGTTAAATTTGTATGAGCGATTAGAGATAGGCTCCATGCTGGATAATATCGAACACCAGATTGTTTATGCTAAATATTTTCAAATTATTATATTACTATGATGTTTATGTTCACTTTTAAGCTACAGCTTATCCCAGGTTTGGCGATGTATACATTGGCATAACATCAATTTTAAAACATAAGTTAATTGCTTACATGAGTTAAAACAAGCATGAATTGTTTATAAATTTCAAAACTTTTTACTGAAAAATAACTTTTGGGTAAGTGCACTAGTCTTTACAACTTTGAAAGATGTAGCAATTAAACTTCAGATTTTTTTCCGTAAAAAAATATTCAGTCAACTTATCACCATAATATTATTTGTGGGCAGAAACATACAATACACATATACGAGGTATAATCAAATAATACGTGGAATTACTATTTTTCTCACATAATATTTATTTATTCTTCAATCTTAACATTGTCTCCTTCAAAGTAGTCCCTATTGAAGATAATACACTTTTTACACCTCTTCGAAGCAAGCCTAAAATTCAATTTTCGGTATTGCGTTTATTTCCTTTTGCGATTCTGTCTTGATTTCTTGAGATTTTGTGAATATCGGTAAAAGATTGTCGTTTCATGTTTTTTTTATCTTCGGCAATAAAATAAGTCGTAGCATATCATGTCGGGTGAAATTAAAGAGTGCGGAATCATAACGCTGTTGTTTTTTTGTGAAAAATTCACCAACAAAATGTGCGCAGGTGCATTATCGTAGTGCAGTCTCCAGGAGTTGTCTCGATCGTTTTCTTCGGATTCCTTTACGTAAAACGCTTAAAACTTCTAGGTAGTACTCTTTATTGACCGTACGATTTGGTTAAAGAAAACTGAGCGGAATCTTTACATGCAAGCGAACTTAGCCAGCTTTAATCGCTCTTCACTCTTCAGAAAGCTTTCATTGGAACGGTTGCGTCTAAATTTCGACGTCATATGCATACACCCATGTTTCATCTCCAGTTGTAATTTGTTTGATCAATTCGTTGATTTCATTAAGCAACTTCTGAGCTATTGAAATCAATTCAACACTCTTTTGATCGAAATGAAATAACATGGGAACAAATTTTGTTACCATTCGTCTTATTCCGAAAACATCTAAAATAATAGCCTGAAATGCGCGAAAGGAAACGGCAACATTGGCGGTTGTCTATAACTATTTCCTCCACGTTTTCCACGTTATTATCAGTTATTGATGTATTAGGACGCCCAAGACGCTCGTCATCTTCAACATTTTAGCGGCCCTCGTGGAAATGTTTGTACCACCTATAAATGCTTGCTTTATTCATAGAAAAAATACTAAAAACAACACTTAACATCTCCAGCACTGTGCTGCACTTTTTAGTTCCTTTTTTCACAAGTGGACAATCGCCGTGACACTACATCATAAGTAACTTTATTAACAGCCGGCACTGAACTAAGTTACCAATATAGCTGCAGTTGTCAACATTTGTTTGGGGAAATAGCTACAAACAAAGTTACAACAAAAAATTGACAGTTGAATTTCTACCGGTAAATTAAAAAATTGCGATATTATCTGATCACATTTCGTATAAGTATTCATGACTAGAAATAAGTATATAACGAGTATCATAAATATGTCTCCAGTTTTTATCCTTGACGGAGTGTCAATCAATGTGGCCACAAAAATGTTTCACTTATTTATTTCCGAATGAAATATATTTTCATTGTTCAATACCAAAAATAAAAGACAGAAACTGAAGAAAATAGTATGAAATAATGGCATAAAATATATCATGAAAATAGTTTTATTTTAGGAATCGTAAAATCACCCAGTTCGCTAACTGATTTGGGCCTATTTCTTGTACAAATAAAATTTGTTTGTGGCACCAAACTCTGTTAATGTTGATCCGGCCGCTTCGAAGTTTTCCCATCCATATTTGGTATTGTCTTTTCCACCTTTAAACACGTTATCATTTTTAGTTTATTCTAAGGCTACGTATTCTATATATTGAGCGCCGTTAGACAGAAGAACTATAGACGTGAGTAGATAGCAAGAAACCGGTTTGCATATTTCTTGATTTTCAAACCGCCGCTATCTTGCGCGTAGCCCGCCTGTCAAATCTGGCATAACTGATATAATTAATCAGGTAAGTAGCAATAAACACTTACCGTAACGCCGTTCCATCATAAGAGCCTTTGCAGAAACAAAACTATTGAAATCCAAGTTCACTAACACACCCTAACCTAACACACCAATTCAAAAGACCGGCGATCGCCACACAATCACTTGTTCATTTCATCACGCCACAAAGCATGTTCATTTAATCAAGCAGGCAATAATCGGATTAGAAAAAAATATGGCTGAATTTATTGTTAAATCACAACAGTTTTGGTTACAATTTTTATTGTAATACATTAGCGACACTACGTTTCATTAGATTAATTGAAACAGAATCACGAACACATTAATTGACTTCAACTAAGGATAGTAACATAAGAAATCTTTAATAACTGCGCCACAAAGCAAAAAGATTACAACAAAAACACCATTTTGACTGACGTCATAACCGTTGTAATAGACAAGTAATATTACGAGCTTTGATAATGTTAATTATGGTGTAGGGTTGACAGATTTGTGATACAAATAAAATGTGGTACAAAAATGAAAACAAATGATTAAAGTTAAAATGTACGAATCACAATAAAATTCAGAAAATATAGGAAATTTAGTGAAAAACAAATTATTAAGAACGAAATGAAAGGTAAATACATTAAAAAATAAGAAATACCATATACGTATGTAATACATATAGGTATATTAAAGATGTAGGATTCATGTTTTGGATTTTTTTTTTAATTTCACCTTAATACGTCTCTTGTATTAATATTACTGCAATCCGTTTATATGTATATTTGAATCCGTTTATAAGCATATATGTACCGTATGTAAAAGCAGGCAGTGTGTGACATTCATATCATACTACTGACAACTTCGCCTTTTGATTTCATTATATATACTTCTAAGTGCATATACCTAAGTGTGTATTATGTATGTAATAAAGATCTTTTCTTATTTATTTATTAAAAAGGAATAATGTCACAAGGGACAATTTACCACAAAAAAATTTTCAAGATTCTCTTTAAAATTGTATCACACATGATAAGATTAAATCTTATGATTCCAAAGATATGACTCCTAATAACTTAAAACTTCTCAGTTTGTCACCATTGCCACCGAGATTCAACATTCATATATACACGAAATTTCTAAATAATAGCACATAGAAGCAAAGTAACAGGAAAAAATATTTTTGTGCTTTTGCAATTTAATAAATGTTATCAGTGGCGAATCCAGATTATACTTTGGAGGGTTAGTGGGGAAGGAGGGATTCAAACTGATTTTATTCAGAAATTCAATTTGAATCCCTCCTGAAATTAGTGACTGAAATTGACTGAAATTAGTACCATGTCTCCAACTGGTCTCCAGCGCGACGTTGCCACGGTTAAAGTTTAAGTTTGTGCGTAGGTGAATTCAAAAGTTCAAGGCAGTTAAAAGTCTCCAAAAAGCCGACAAAGTGGACAGCGAATCTGCCCACACGGTAGGCAAATATGACAACCGAGGGATTTATGACTTAGCGAATTCGTGTTAAGAAATTTTCCAAAAGTGAATCTAGAGCAGCCGCAGGTAACGGCAAAGCTGTGGACTGCAGAACTGTCCGTGCCGTTGGCAAATTTAGGGACCGAGGGGATTCATGAGTAGGTGTTTTATAGGAACTATTGTGCTAATTGATTGTAATAGGCGAGTTATAAAGTGAGTCAAAACTAAATATATAAACTTTTGTTTTATGCAAAATATAATAAAACGAAAGACTTCCAGTATATGAAATATGGGGTGGCGATCACGTCCACGAATTTTTTATTTCGTTTTTCTCTTTCCACGTTATACAAGTTTTAACAGAGTTTTATACAGAATAGTTCAAAAGTTTTAATTATACATAAATCGCATACATGAAACAGATTTAAGCCAACTTGTATATTCACAAAATCTTACGACACATCATCACTGACCGTTATACAGAGTGAATAAAAAGTTTTAATTATACATAAATCGCATATATGAATCAGACTTAAGGCATTATTTTTATTTATCAGCCGGTATTATGTATAACTAGCACCATCTTCTGGCACACGTAGAGTACCCCTGACAATCAACGACGGAGAAATCTGCATTACCGACATCATCTCCCCCACTCTTGTTAAAACCTGTTTGCTCAATTTTGAGTAGATTTTATTGTAGAATCCCTATATTTATCCTACTAATACTTAGTCATTCTTTATTTTTTTCTGGCCGAAGTTTATTTGTTTTAGCTTTTGGTGTTACAAATAGTTATCTTGTTCCGACTATATTTGTTACAGTAACGGCTACATGTAGCTAACGGCTACATTTGTTACAGTACGCCTATTTATTTTCTATTAGTTGCCACGTCTAATATATTCTATTAAGTTGAACTTGTCTTTGAAATGTAAAAATCTAATCTATGGTTACCAAAGAAGTTGTTGGAGAAATAGGGAAAAGTAAATTCAAATGATTTTACTACTACAAGTGCGCTTACCTTTTTAGAAGTGTCTTTTTAGATGGCCACAATATGTGTAATGCTATTCCCACTTTAAACAATTAAATATATATATTAACATGTCATAACATAATCTTCAGAGACGGAATTAAATAAATATGGAGAATTCCTGAGTTTTGTGATGAGTTAGTTGGTGGTTCTTTCAAAGATAAAAACACTTGTGTTCGAAATTATCCCAGAACAGTGATTTGCCATTTTTTGTTTTTCTTTATCTAGCAAATAAGAACTTTTTTTTTTTAAGTTATTTTAGTATAATAAATAAATATTTCTTATTCTATTCAACGTTACAGTTGTTGTTAGTAATTCAAGTGGTTGCTAGTAAATGTCATATTTTAAAAAACTTTATATAATGTTCGCGTGGACTATCTATATTTATGTATATGTTTCAAACCTGGTACTAATACTTAACCCTCTTCCGATTGCCCATTTGATCTCAGAGACTTTATGTTATTGAACTAAAAAGTAAAAAAATTAAAATAATAAATAAACTTTTTAAGATATTTTTTATGTTGTTTTTAGCTTATCTTTTACTCATTGCAAAACAAATAACTATTTGTTATTGCAATTAAATTATCTAATTCGAATTTTAAATATTCAAATTTTAATTCACATTAATGGTTTATATAATTCCATAATAATTATAACAAATAGTAATCGCGAATAGAATATTAAATATTTACTTTCGAATCTAAAAAATATTTCATAAATAATAAATCATTTAATACTGTGAATACACATTCAATTTGAAAATTTTATCTAAGATGTAATTATCAGCTATAAAACTAAATATCAGCTAAAATTCATTTAAACATATATACTACATTAAGGATTTTAATTTTATTCAAATGGATGTTGATTTTTTTGTTGTTTAGAAAATAAATAACTACTCTGTCAAAACAAATACTTTCTATCTGTCTTATTTGCTTCATTAGTTTTTAAATAGCACACCTAAAATATGTCATTTTAGGCTAGCCGATATTTTCTCGGCATGACCGCACTATAAGGCTATGCTCACAGTAGCACCGACATTGGACGATATGCCCGACATCAGCAATTGTGAGCGTACACTTATAGCAATCAATTACATTAGAAAATTTCAGTTATTTCTATGCTAGGGTTTCCATCTTAGAAACATGCAATGGGAAAACTAAATCTCTAATTGTGGGAAAAAAGAATTTGTCAAGCAGATAGGAAGTATTGGGTTGACACCACCGATATCTAACAAAACTATAAAAATGTTGAATTTCTTTCATTTTAATGTATTTCATAACAATTTTGTACATGAAAATTTTACAATGATATAAACAGGGTTTATTTGTAAATAGAAATAAGAAACTAAAGGTGAGATTATCACAATATATTTAAATGTTCATATTAATTTATTTAGGAGACGTTAATATTTTATGTTATCGAGATTGTAAAACCTATTTTCACTTCAATTAAAAGATCACACATAATGTACATATTTGGTAGCAGGTCGAAAAATGTTATTTAAAATAAAATAATATTATACTCTTAACACAATTATGCATATGGATACGCATTCTGGGGCAGAGGATTAAGGCTAAAAGAGAACATTTGCATTAAATATGCAATCTTTCTAATTTGCAAGCTTATGGACCTATTAAGTAATTAATATTTCAGTTCTATGCGTTTGAAAAACATATTCAAGAAAATTGCAAATTTTTGTAATACTTTCTGTACTTTCTGTTTTGTCGAAGTAACTACCAACGTAGTTGTCAACCTTGTCGTCAATAATATTGTGGTGTTTACCAATCAAGCTAGTAAACATGAGTTCTAGGTTGATATATCAGTTTTATTTTGTTACATAGGTATAACTGAAAAAAAGTATTATCTATTTAAAAACGACTGAGGATTCTCGTGCCATATGCAGTTTTGAGTGATAATGCCTTACAAAAAAAATCTCATAGAACACTACGATAATTTATCTCCTTCTTACGCCGTCTATGTTATACCACCTTTTGTTCTGTTGTGATGTGGTCACAACAGAATGTGGTTCTGTTCTGACATTCTGTTGTACCAACGCCTTATGTCTTTTAACCAGGAGTTATGTCTTCTCCCTACCAACCTTTTTCCCTCAGTCTTTTCTTCTATGATGAGTCGGAGAATTACGTAGCGCTCGTCTTTCATGATATGCCCGATGTATTGAAACTTCCGCTTCTGTATGGTTTTTACCAGTTCTTTGTTCTTTCCAATCCTCCTGAGTACCTCTTCATTGGTTTTCCTTTCTACCCATTATATTTTTATATAATTATTTCCTATTCTATTCAACTTTTACGTGGTTGCACCCATGATATTTTTAGTATTCGCCGATACAGGTATATTTCGAATGCCTCTATCCGTTTATCCAACAATGGGCTAAGCGTCTAACTCTCTACCCCATACAGAAGGCTGGGAAATAGTTCTTTTTCATATTCTAAAGAACACGACCACTTTAGTTTTCTCGACATTTATGTACAAACCGAATTGCGCGCTATGCTTAACAATGCGATCTATGATCTTCTAAGGTTGGTACCCTACTTACCAATATGACCGTATCATCCACGAACCGAATATTGTTGATTAACTTGCCATTGATTTTAATACATCTCCTACTTCTTCAAGTGCTTCCTCGGAATATATGTTGAAGAGGAGTGGTGACAAGACTCATCCTTGTCTGTCTCCTTTCCTTATTATCACTTCCTCAGATGTGCTTTCTTCAACTCTAACTACTACCGTTTGATTCCAGTATAATTGTCTGATAATACGCAGGTCTCCTGCATTAACACCGATGTCTCTAAGGATCTCAGGTAGTTTTTGATGTGATACACAATCAAATGCCTTTCGATAATCAATAAAAGACGCATACACCCCGACATTCATGTCTTTGCACCATTGTGTGAGAACGATTAAAGGAGAGATCGCTTCCTTATTGCCTACACCATTCCTGAATCCGAACTGTGTACCAGTGACCGATCTTTCACACTTGGCATATATGCACGTATGAATAATACGTAAGAACACCTGCAGCACGTAGCATATGAAGCTAATCATGCAATAGTCGTCACAATGGGAGGCATCCGTTTCTTTGTTTTGCTAAAGTGATAAGTACCGACTTCAGCCAGTCTGTTGGTATCATTCCAGCTTTATATATGTCATTATATAAGTCCGTGAGAAGTTGCATACCTATACCACCAGTTTCGACGATCAACTTTAAAGTCTCTGCATGTATTTTGTCTCGGCCTACTGCTTTTCCGTTCTTCTGGATTTTAATCGTTCTTCGCACCTCATCCTTTGTAATTTCCGGGCTGTCCTCGTTGATTACGTTATTCTCTGGTGGTCGGGCCTTACGTAATAAAACAGATTCTCAACATATACCTTCCATCTTTATAGCTTCTCCTCTATGTCTATCGCCATTTTGTTATTGTTATCTTTTAATTCGACTCGGAATTGTTTTCGATGATGGTTTGTTAGTTTTTTGATTTTTTCTGATTACTAAATAAATCATGTTTGGCCTGGAGCGCCTCTATTTCGGCGCATTTTTCCATCAACCGTATCTCTTTTGCTCTTCGACATTCTCCTCTCATCATTCTGTTCAATTCTTTGTATAGCCTGCTATCTTAGGCCTTTTGTTTCCTTCTCTCTTCCATAAGCTGCAGAATTTCGTCCGTTATCCATGCTTGTTTCTTGTCAGAGCGCACGAACCCAATATCTGTTTCTTGAATATCTGTCAGAGCCTTCTTTATTGCTATCCACTGAGTTTCTATTCCAGTTCCTCCGGAAACTTCTTTCAACCTGGCCTCCAGCTTGTCAGCTATTTGTGTTGTATCACGGGACCCTGAAGTCTTTCAACATCAATCTGACGCGCTCTGTGTCTGCGTTGATTCTGAGCAAAACGACGCGTTTGTAATTCCATCACGACGGGATTGTGATCACTACCAATGTATGCGCCAAGATATGTTTTTGAACTTTTCATAAATTTCTTCAAATGACTTTTGATTAGTATGCAGTTGATTTGGTTTTCGACTCAATGATGTTCGCGATGAGCGGGTGACTTCCATGTGTACACTCGCCGGGAATGTTGCTTAAAGAAGGTGTTTGCGGCAGAAAGCTGATGTTCTGTGCAGAATTGCACCAGCCGTTATCTTCTGGCATTTCTTTCTCCGAGGCCGCATTGCCAGGAAGCCTCTCCTTCGGCCCCTTTACCAATTTTGGCATTAAAATCACCAAGCACTACTGTTATTTCTCGTTTCTTCGTCAAGTTTATGGCTTCTTCTATTGGAGTAAAACTCCTCTATTGCGTCATCTCATGTCTCATGGCGTATGGCGTATGTCTCATAGAGACATACGCCTATATTACTTTCATGGCCAGATGAGAGGTAGAGAGCTTCAGAAGCAACTGTCTCCGAGTGGAATGAAATTAATGACGGCCTTCCCCAGTTCGGCGAAGATAAAAATACCAACACCATAGCAATGTTCAACGTCATCTCGTCCAGAATAGGACTACATGCGGCGTTCTAAGAGAACCTGTACTCGACCATCTGACTCCACTGAGTCCTAGGACCTTAATCCGCAGTCAGTGCATCCTGCACCTAAGTTACCAAGCTTCCCAGTCATATATAAGCTGCGTGCATTCCAAGTCGCAATTCTCGTGATGCAGCATATTTGATAAAACGGGGGATTTTTAGCATCGTTTACCCATTTAAGGGGTGCCCCGGGCTGATGGCCATTTTACTGTCATTCATATTTTTAAATAATATGTACGTATTGAGCCTTATTTCATAATCGCATCTAGCTCAAGTTCTTTATAAATATCCACAAGCTTCTTTCAATCAATCTTTAGTTTTTGTTACAATTTAAAAAAAATTACGACTTAATTTCCACTGTTTTGGCAGTTCTTCAAATGTTTAACAAAATTCCACTCAAATTGGCATATTTAGGTATAGCCCAATAAAAACTTAGAAACAAACAACAAACGACCAACAACATTCTGCAACAAACTTCTCTTTTACAAGTTTCAAACAGAACTTCAATTAACCTCAACCTTTCTACCCACCTCACATCATGGTTGTCAACATCAGGCTCTGCCCACCAAAAATCTAAACCACTTACATTTCTCAATTTATAAACCAACAAGAAATTTCAACTTTATCTGCCCACAAACGATCCACATGGTCTTCCAGCTGACGAGTTGATATAATGTACATTCGGTAGCAGGTAACATTATCTTTGAAGGAAAATGTCATTTAAAATAAAACTACTCTTGAAACAATTATGCATGTGGATACGCGCGTTTAAGGATAATTGAGATAGGAATTGATAAAACCACTAACAAAGTCTGAACATTTTTGTAATACTTCCTATACATTCATACTTTTTAAGTCGAATTATAGATTTTTTGTCTAACTACTAACATGGATGTCAGCCTTATCGTCAATAATATTGCGGTGTTTACCAATAAAGCATCAATTCTTTTTTTGTCCAGGTGGTGGAAAGGTATATTTGAAAAAAAAATTATCTACTGGAAAATATCCAATAGATAATACCCAATAAACCCAATGTCCAACAATACCTAATGTCCAATAAACAATCATAAGCAAATAAGAAAACGATCAACAAGATTCAATAACGAACTTCTCTTCTACAAATTGATAGCACAACTGATATTTACAACCTTGTAGTCAACCGCTCTACACATTTCACAAGATGGTAGTAAACATCAGAAAAAAATTCCCACCAAAAATTCAGATTTTCTTCAATTTATTAATGTCCACATATGATCAACACGGTCCTCAAATTGGCGAGTTGACGACAAGGTTGACAACGAAGTTGGTAGTGCACAGTAAGTTTTACTAAACACAGTAATTTTTGCACAGCTAAACACACTAATTTTTGCGAAGCAATTTTATTTCAAAATTTCATATTTTTCACATGCCAGGAAACAAGTTTCGCAGAATGTACACAGCGGAAATATTATATGATTATGCTCTTCATATTTCAACATGTACCTCTTGATATGCCAGACTAACTACCAAAATCAAAATTATTTCTTATTATTTCCTATTATCAGTATCACGTGCTTACCGCGTATCGAATCATAATCTAATTATTGCGCAATATCTGGCAATTATTGCGTAATACATAACCTCAAATCATCAATTAGGTTAAGGACCATTAATTGGGTCTTGGAATGCGAGGATTCCCCAGGGATTTTTTCATTAAAACTGATAGAAATTTGATTTTTTATCGCGTCAAGCTTGGAGGTGGGACTTCACTACGTACATTTTTCTTTACAAACAATTCCACCACATGCTTTTTTGTTTACGTTTGATTCGACGGCCATCTTGGATTGCTCAACATTTATACTGCAACATTTATAGGTTATACTGCGCACTATCTAACCAGTACTGTGTCATGATATTAATACATAACCTCAAATCAACAACTGATTGGCTATCTTGAAATGCGAATTGGACGGGTGGTGAGTTTTTACTTTGAGCGGGAATCAAAAGTTTGGAACTGTCTGCTGCTAATCAGAGAGCAGCTTTCATGACGTAGACTATTCAGGGATTTAATGACGTCTTCGCTAGGACGTAAATACTCGAGTGTAGGAGAATTCACCCTAAAACATTAGACTGTGTAAATAAACAGAGAAACCTTTAAAACATACTACTAACTGTGCAATGTGTGATATTTTAATTAATTATGATATTAATAATAAAACAATGTAATATACAATTGAATTTTGATCATGTATAATAGTATCCGTGTTAAACTTATTTAAAATATAAATTTGAAAAAGTGGTTTTTTTAATGAACAAGAGCAATACTTAATGAACATGAACAACAATAATTTTATAAACAAACAACGTTATATACAGTAATCGTACATATCATATTTAATACACAATAATATAACATAATAAGTGTTATATGTATTAATCGGTGTACTTATTTAAATATTTTTATTCTTTAATTACACTCAACTCTTTTTTATCTATCATATCCCATACCTATATTTATAGAAAAGATATAGGATTCATGTTTTGAGAATTTTTTCTATTTTCATTGCGAAATTCAGTTTAAAATTAGAAGATTGAAATTTCGCTCGCATATAGTATATTCTATTATGCGTCGAATGAAGGTAGTGCAATCCCAGTAAGTGATTAGACCGCGACGTTGCCACAACTTTTTGACAAACTTTTTGTTATATTTCAGAAACTATAAAAGATAGGACACTTGAATAAACTTTATTTTATAGGCCATCAAAAGCTCGTTCAATTTTATTTGAAACATTTTTTTCTAAAATTACAAACTAACATATACAGGGTGTTTTTGTTTTGTAAACTTTGCGATCGATTTATTTGGGACCGGCTATTATAATACCTTAAATATCTCGGTTCCTATGAAAGTTGAAAAAATAAAACTTGGGAAACAAGTGTAAGATCCCCCTTACCTCAATTTTACGCAAAGCAGACATGAAGAAAAAGTGATTCAAAAGCGGTAGTGGGGAAAAATGAGGTCAAAAGCGACAGCAGACCGCGCCAAAGCGGACAAATTCATAAGACCAAGGCAATCGCAATCTGGCGATTGCGTAGCAATCTCCGAAGCACGCCAGACTGATCTTGTAGAAATTAACCAAAAAGAGAATCAAGAGGGGTCGTAGGCCATGCCAATGACCTCCTTTGAGGAAACAGCTCAACTGTCCGCGCCGTAGACAAATACGGGCAAAATGTGAGTCAAGAACGGCTGTATGCCGCCGCAAAGCGGATAGCTAAGCTGTCCGAGCCTTAGGCAAATATATAGACCGGGGATCCATGGGAAGGCGGGTGATTCATGGATTAGAGACTAATGTAGTTTAGTTTACCCTAATCACTATTGTGCTAATTGAATTTAATAGACGACTTAAAAGGTGACAGTCAAAACTAATAGGTTCAACTTTTGTTTTATGCAAGATGTAACAAACCGTAGGACTTCCAGTATATGATAGATGGGGTGGCAATCACGTCCACGAATATTTTACACGGTGGATACGTTCCATTAAAATCCATGTAAAAAATTGTGTGGAAAAAGTGATAGAATATGTAAGTATATACATTTGTGTATTTGGTTCTAAGAATCGTGGTAAAACCAATACTTCGTGTAAAAATCATGTAATCGTTCTTTTTGGAACCGTGTTATTTCAAAACCGTGTAAAAATAGAGTTCAGTGTATATATTAATAGTTTCTTCAAAGTTTTAATGTTTCATTTGAATGTTGTATTTACAGACAGACTGCTTAGTTTTTTTTTTATATATATAAAAAAATTTATATTGGAGCAATTAGTATGAACTTAACGGAGAGATAATAAATTATTTAGGAACTCCTAGCCAATATTGATAAAGTTGAATGAAACTTTTGTATAACAAATTGAAATATTTGTGTTAATATGTACGATGAGTAATATTTAATAGAACAGATATCGCAATAGCATTAATCCAAATTATAAATTCCAAATTAAATTCCCGAATAAGTTTATTATTTTTTGTAATAAAATTAATAATTTTATTGTTTTTTGTAATAAAATTATTTAAAATGCTTAGTTAACTGTTAATTATTGATATTTAAAATTTTAATTAAAACTCCAAATAAGTCCAATTTTTCATGATTTTCTTATTCTGTATAATATTATTTAAATTCTTGTTTATTAATAACGAAACTACATTCGAACGTAGCTACATTTTATTGTATGACAAAGCTGATGAATGAAGATCTTTCTGATTTTTGAATATAAAACAAAACTAATATTCGATTGTCTGATTGCATAAATCGCTAAAACTCTTAGAATATAATATCGCTTTTAAAGTGACGTAACAATCATATCTTCATAAAATATATCACAATATTAAGATATTATTTATAATTATTATAGTACTTAGTGTAACTATTTTGCGCGTTGCTATGTAGAGTACAAAAATCAATTTTAGATATAAAATATTTCAATGTTCTTGCGAGAATAAAATTCTCAATAAAAAAAGACACTTTCTAAGTACCTATTCCTATTTGAGAGTATTTGTAATGTGGTGAATTTTAATAATCTGTAATTTTTGCTATGCAAAAGAAAACAAAAAATTCCCATATATTTCAAATATCGTTGATAATATTATTGATAATTTAAAATGTATGTTATGATAATTATATTTCAAGATCTTTAATATATTTTTTATGTTATATTTATAAATTTTTATTCGTATATAATTTAAGTAGATATATTATAATTTTAAAAGACATTGTTGCTTATTTAAAACAAGAATCTTACATGTACCTTATTTTCATAGCACAATTTCGTGTTATGTTTTTTTATAATATAGTCAGGGATATTTAATCTTTTCTGGTTACAATTAAATATTTAATTCCGCATTTATAAATTCTCAAATGATTTTATTAGCTCCGTATGTATTTGAAAACGTAGATGTTAGTCGCAGTGCCGGATTAAGTTGGTGTGAGACAAGAGGGCCCTTACTTAGAATTAGGATACTATCGCGGTTAATTTTGTGCGTGACAGTCAAGTGGAAAAAATTCAACTTTTGCAGAATTAACCTATCCAATTATATAAGGGATCGCTGAATATAATTTATTAATTTCATTTAGTTAATAATAAAACACAATTTGATTTTTGTGATTTCTATTTATTATAGTGATGAAAAGGTTAACCCGCATGCAATCAATTTTAACACCAATTTTCAATAAATGTAATATGTAATAACTACCAACCATATGTAATAACTACTAAGCAACATTTATTTAAACAGTTCATTAATTCATTAGCTTTTTAAAAATCGGTTCATAGTGAATAAAACTAGTTACAAGAATAAATTTAGAATTTTATGTGAAATTTTCAAACTAGTCAATAAACATCAATACAATAGTACTCTCATTTGAGCTACAGATATTTCGAACAACACTATACGTTAGGTTTATTTTTAATTATTATAAATGGTGGAAAACTCTGCTTTTATGTTCGATGCTTTTTCCTACTCTTGCAAGCGGACTGAAAACTGTTTAACTCCTGTTCGGCGTCTGCTACCGTTTCATTTCTCTCCTTTAAAAACTATCTCTACTTCATTTCTCTACTTTTCCCACTGTGGCGCTTGCCGTCAACAACACTTCGTACTTTGAGTCAACATGGCTTCGGTTAGGCCGATTAGGCTCGGCAAGCATTCCGAACTCTGTGAAAATCCCGACCTCTCATTGTCTTCTGCTGTTTCTACCCCTGTCTGTTTCATACCCATTACCTACAAGCAGTGGCGGCGCAAGATCATAAATTTATGTGGGCAAGATTCATTTTGCGAGGCCCTCTGCTCGCGAATGAA
>WYDF02171794.1:7218-22130 GCA_009867245.2 Adranes taylori
AATTAAATATTTATATCACAATAAGTTTTACTTTAGCCCAAAGTGCAGAAAAATTGAAAGAAATAAATACTCAAAAAAAAAAGAATTTGTGCTTTGTTTTAAGACTTATTTCTATCTAAAACTAATTTTTAAATATTTTTTAATTTTCATCTCGCAAAAGTTATTAATTATCCGAAAATAACGATGTAAATATAAATAAAATTAAATATTTATATCACAATAAGTTTTACTTTAGCCCAAAGTGCAGAAAAATGGAAAGAAATAAATACTCAAAAACAAAAGAATTTCTGCTTTGTTTTAAGACTTATTTCTACCTAAAACTAATTTTTAAATATTTTTTAATTTTCATCTCGCAAAAGTTATTAATTATCCGAAAATAACGATATAAATATAAATAAAATTAAATATTTATATCACAATAAGTTTTACTTTAGCCCAAAGTGCAGAAAAATTGAAAGAAATAAATACTCAAAAACAAAAGAATTTCTGCTTTGTTTTAAGACTTATTTCTACCTAAAACTAATTTTTAAATATTTTTTAATTTTCATCTCGCAAAAGTTATTAATTATCCGAAAATAACGATATAAATATAAATAAAATTAAATATTTATATCACAATAAGTTTTACTTTAGCCCAAAGTGCAGAAAAATTGAAAGAAATAAATACTCAAAAAAAAAAGAATTTCTGCTTTGTTTTAAGACTTATTTCTACCTAAAACTAATTTTAAAATATTTTTTAATTTTCATCTCGCAAAAGTTATTAATTATCCGAAAGTAACGAAAAAATTAATAATGAAACTGAATATGTTAAAAATTAAAAAAGTAACTGTTTTGTTTAAAATTTTATTTGTAGCCAAATATTTTTATATTGAAATCAATTAATATTAAAAGAAACTGGTTTAATTTAATTCATTATCGTAAAATTTTTATTTTTATAAAATGTTTGTTGTGGATATTTGCTGTTTTATTTTGGGTTGAATACGATCCTATTGCTTTCATTTACACATGATCAATTTCTTACAAACTTACACTACAAATTGTAAAATATATATAATTGAAATAAATTCACTTTGAATATAAATTTTTACATATTATTCATATTCCCAAAATTATAGAGTCCCACTACGGCTCTAATATTATTTCTATTTCGAACGCATCCTTGAATGTAGATAATTTCAGCTGTCGGAGAAAAATGTATTTATAACACATTTGCGAAACATGAATTATTCAAACGTTTAACTATTTTCGGTTTCTTTCGTCTAGTTTATAAAGGAATATGAAATACAGTAAAACAGAACAAAGAAAATCATAATAGCTAAGTGTTAGTGTACGTAGATTTACGTATATATTACACCCGCGAACAAAGAACTTCGATTTTATGTTAATCAGTGCAAATCACAATCGTTTCAGTTCAACCGAAAGTGCTTAATATTTTGTAGCTTTCTTGACATATTTTATTACTTAAATAACATAATTACATTTGACTGAAAGCGATAAGCAAAAATTGTATAAAGCTCCTAATATATTATAATAATTACACCAATTCATTGTTATGAAACAAAGGTATTTCAAATAAAATAAAATTCAAATTTAAATTTAAAATATATAACTTGGTAATTTCACAATACACTTGGTGAATTCACAAAAGATTGTGAATTCACTAGAAGCAATTTTACAAATCATAAAATGAATGTTACTATCTTGCACCGTCACCAAAAACATACAGGTGAACCTAATTTGGGATCTAACGGGAAAAGGGTTAAAAGTTGGTTTCTAGATTTAAAACATGGATAAATAGGTATAATAAGCTCCCGTAGTGAAATAATATGAAGTTTATAAAAAATGTATAAATTATTTATTTTAACATGTTGATGCATTGTTTGGTTTGCTACCGGATGCTCAGCAAGTTGATTCGCTTCAAACTGAAGACTAACGGGTTTTGTGTCCTACTCATCAATCCTAGCCAGCCCGGGGCTCCTTTTGTTAAGATATTTTCGACCCCGAATGCATCGGTGGCCATTATCTCTTTAAATACTTTGCTAGAGGCCAAAGCAGTGCTAGAATGTGGAGAATTTGATATTTCAGCGGGTAGGGTGTTAAGGTTGGAGTAGGAGGCCTGTGCACTTTCCCGAAAGCACAAGTTAATGTAACTACAATATTGCATCAAAAGTTTTCCATAAAACAAAATGGCAACTTCAGATTTAAACAAGATGTAGTCGTTAAAAAACTATTATTTATCTATTTTCTAAGTAGAAATTGTTCGTGGATTTGACGAGTTATTTTGTACCATTTGATTAGCCATAAAACTTACTTTATGTTTTAATTCGTATAAAGCTTGAAATAGAGAAGCAAGTTTACTACCTTATTTATATTCATGCACATAGGCGTAGGTGAGGGTGGGGTAGGGGTATAAACAGCCCTATCACTTGTGGATTTTCTGTCAGCAACAAAAACAAAAGACGGATCAAGTGGAGAAAATGCTTTGTCTTCATCTGCCAGTATTTCCATCCACCTGCTTTACTCAAGTGCTGTAATTTTGTCCACAGCTGAGGGTGAGAAATCTTCAATCGTGTTTAATCATATTTAGATGCAAGACAACGATTTAAAGTTTCTTGTTTTCGGTCAACGAAATATGAAGTTTCACAGTAGTTGGTTCAAAAAGCATTTTTTATCGTATATAAGGATGTCTTGAACGGAGGGCTGTGGATAGTGTGCATTATCTTTGGGCCCAAAAACGGGGATCAAACACTACACTCTCTGGGTACAAAACAAACTGAAAAATGCCTTGGATAAATTCGTTGAACATGCCTCAACGCAATATCACAAATTGGCTGAAAGGAAAGTCGTAGATCTTACAAGAATCGCTCAAGGCGATCGAAATATTGTAGAGTGCTTGAACCACAAAAACAAGAAAATAGAGCCGAAGATAATAGAAACTGATTGAAAGCTATCATATAAACTCAAACTATCTTGATATATAAGTATATAAACGACATAAGATTTCATTAACAGCTCAGTAAGAGCAGATTTATATTGGATTATCGGAACCCGAAGATAATGATGGTTTTAGGGCTCTTCTTTGTTTTCGAGTCCTTTCTGGTGAGGGGTGTCCCAAATAGCATCTTCATAATGAAAGCAAGGGAGTCGAGCTATGTACACCTGAAATTCCCAACGTGATCATATAGATATGCAAATAATTATTGAAGAAGAGGTAATAGAAAGAATGAAACGTGCTTAGTATTTTGCGTCCTGAACAAATGACTCTGTGTCTCAGGTACGTCTATCTCTCGTTGGTAAAAGCTGTTGTGCGGGAGGACTTCCTCCAATTTATTCGTGTTGAGATAGTTACTGTCGAACGTTTGTCTTCAACTATTTTGAATACACTCATCTTACACGGTCTAGATCTCAAGTGCATGGTTGGTCAGGCCTATGATGATGGCGCTTCTATGAGTGATTCTTTACAAAGTGCTATATGTGCGTTGTGCCGCCCATTCCCTTAGTATAGTATTGATTCACTACTTGCGAACTACCAGCTATTTGAAACTACATCGGTACGATACAAATCACAGTTACTTTCAATCTAGGCTTATTTATTGATCCGAGATTCGTTGCCCGGAGAAACATGCCTCAATTGAAAAATTTGCCGAATTATATGAAACTATACGACAAACTCTTGATAGCTTGTCAGCTTAGGTCAAATACTTGCTGCTCTAGGTTATTAACTTCAAACCGTTATTAAGAATCCACAATTAATAATGGCAATGGATGTTTTGAAAACAATGTGTGGTTATATGGCAAATTTAAACAAATTATTACAAAATGTTAATAAATGAGGTGTTTTCATGAGTTATGGGTCAGTCGATGTAATTAGTATAATCATTTGTGTCTTCAAAAAAATAACCCCACTCGGGAATCGTATCCGAACCTGAGTCTCCAGATTTCCGGTCACATACTTGTTTATAAAGTTACATATCGTAGATTAACAATACGTATGTATAAAACATATAGAATTGTTGTTCTTTCAAATAATCACCTCGCAAGTTAGTGGTCTAAACACCTGACCGGAAATCGAGATAGTATTAGGTTCAATTCCCTAGAGAGGTTATTTTTTTCAAAAACACAAATAATTATATTAATTTCAATTATTACAAAATGTTAATTTGCACTTAGCCAAATCGTACAACTCACTAATGTCCACATTAAACGGACATTGGTGTCTAGAGACACTTATGTCCACATTATGCTCTCTAAGAAGCGAAAAACGACTCATGCAAATTTTTCAAGAGACCCAGGAAATTAGCTCCGGCGAAATAATTATTGACCGTTTGTCTGGACAGCTAGCGCAGCGCCAAAATGTCCAGGCAGACTCAGCCGAAGAACAGTAAAATTATCTCCGGCGAAATAATTATCGAGCGTTTGGCTGGACAGCTAGCGCAGCGCCAAAATGTCCAGGCAGACTCAGCCGAAGAACAGTAAAATTATCTCCGGCGAAATAATTATCGAGCGTTTGGCTGGACAGCTAGCGCAGCGGCAAAATGTCCAGGCAGACTCAGCCGAAGAACAGTATTTACTGTCCTTTTGTCGATCACTTGAATCCGGAGCTGAAAATACGCTTCCAGGCTCATGACTATGTCATAGCTAATATTCAACTTTTGATTCCGGATCAAGCCACATTGGACAGAAAACTATCAAACGAACCCAAAAAAAAACTAGGAGTCCTGTACTTGCGTTTTTATGATCAAAAATCGTTGCCCTCTGACTACGAGGAATAGCTTCAAAAACACAAATAATTATATTAATTTCAATCATTACAAAATGTTTATTTGCACTTAACTAAATCGTACAGCTCACTACTGTCCACATTAAACAGACATTGGTGTCTGGAGACACTGATGTCCACATTAAGCTCTCTAAGAAGCAAACAACGATTCATGCAAATTTTTCAAGAGATCCATGAAATTAGCTCCTTGAGAATACGGAACTAAAAACACGCTTCCAGGCTCATGAGGATGTCAGAGCTAACATTCAACTTTTGATTCCGGATCAAGTTACATTGGACAGAATACTATCAAACGAAACCAAAAAAATAGTCCTGTACTTGCGTTTTGATGATCAAAAATCGTTGCCCTCTGACTACGAGGAAGAGCTACAATACACAAAATGGCCTGATTCAACAGCAACTCCCGAAAGGACGTTTTCAACGTTAATGCGACTTAAAAGCTACTTTCGAAACAGAACAATACATGATCATCTCACGGGATTAGCTTTTCTCATTGTAAGCCGAAGCAAAACAAGATTAAATCTCATTCTTTAAAAACTTTAAATCTTTGTTTACGTAACTAAGTATACCAGACCTCTTCCATTGAAATTTTATAGCTATTTTAATACGCCTATGTTAATACGAGTACATATTATTGTTTAAAATGACTCAAACCATAGTAAAAGATAAATTATCTCAAAAAAAATTTAATATTACTAGGAAAGGAAGAAAAACATTATTTTAGTAACTGAAACTTAATCAATTTTATGATTCAAATACTTCAACCTTTGTCCGAAATTTAAAGTAAAACAAAAAAAATGTTTTATCAATATCATCAAATACTTTGCATTCTTAATAAGTTTTATATACTATGATATTATTTATTTTAAAAAAGTCAGTCGTCAGCAGATAATGTAGTCACATTTCCAACGGCTGCAATCACTTCAATTTCTACTTTTGCATCTAATGGAAGTTTAGCAACTTGAAATGTGGATCTTGCCGGCATATCCTTGTTGAAAACTAAAACATAATTTAAGACAGAATTATTGCAATATATTTAATTATCATCATGCACAACTGCGACCTATATCTTGAACCGATGAGATTAATTACCATTGATTTAGGAGGTATTAACAAAGTATTAACAAAGTTTGTCATAAAATGTGTAAATAGAATTAAACTCTATTTATTAAAAATAATTTGATATGTACAGAATGTTTTCATATTATCAGAGTAAATCAGATATATGATTTTTAAATAGACATATAATTAGCAACGACGTGTTTTTGGCAATTTTGTTAATGTGACGTCATGAATTTTTTATAATGAAAATTCTATTCCTTGTAATACAATTTTATAGTGGTAGTAGTTTTGGTAACTCCGCCATGGACGGTCCCAATCCCCGCCAGGACGTCTGCGAAAGGAGGAGAGTGGAAGCTGTAACCTGGACGGTCTCTTCCTCGTCCTAGGAAGTAGGCAAAACCATCTGCTGAAGCAGTTGCCAGGGCAACATGTTACCCAGAAGGTGGCAGCCCCATCAACAGGCTCGGATGCTGTAGGCCAATAGCCTGCACCTCCTAAAAATACCTATTACCGAAACTGAAGTGAGAAAAGACCAGATGGATTTAACTATGACGACCTTTTCTATGAAAAGGCTACGCGAATCGGGTTTCGGAACTTTAGAACCATCTGAGAACCAGGGAAACTAGCACAGGTGGAGAATGAAATGAAGAACTACAAACTAGATATTCTGGGATTAAGTGAAACCAGATGGGAAGGATTCGGTGAAACGACGACGGCCAACAACAACATCCTCCTGTAAACAGGAAGAGAAGAAGGAGCAGGCCACTTCAAAGGTGTGGACATTCTTCTTACCAAGCAGTCAAGATAAAGCCTTATGGACTGGAAGCCGATCTCAGAGCAAATCATTACTGCAAGTTTCCGATATGGAGTGAGAAATATATCGGGGCTTCCATGCTATGCCCCAACTGATCAAGCTGAACAACCAGTGAAAGATACTTTCTTCGGGCAACTTAACAAAGTTCTTGAAACACTGAAAAAGAAGGACATAAAAATTCTTCTAAGTGACGTGAATGCTAAGGTAGGAGTTGACAAGGAAGGTGAAGAAAGAATGATTTGAGAGCATGGACTAGGAGAAAGAAACAATAATGGTGAAAGGCTAGTAGAACTCTGCCAATACCAGGATATGGTCGTTGGAGGATACATCTTTCCTCATTAAACATGCCATAAACTTAGTTGGATTTCGCCCAACGGCAAACTATAAAACCAAATTGACCACTTCGCTATCAGAAATATGTGGAGAAGCTCACTTTTCGATGTTAAAAACAGAAGAGGGGCAGACGTTGGAAGCGACCATCACTTAATGACAGTAACCATGAGAATCAGAATTGTAAGTTCCAAGAAGAGAGTACGAATGTAGGAAAACTTATCAGAAGCACAGAAACCAAAGAGATGTTTAATTTAGAACTTAAAAACAGATTCCTGGCATTACATAAAGAAAAGGAGGATCAGCCGGATGTAGAAGACCAGTGGAGCCAATTCAAGCATGAAAGAGACGATGCGCTTCAGTGCTAGGATACAGAAGAAGAGAACGCAGATCATGGATGCTTGAAAGAACATGGGATATGATAGAACGAAGGAAAGAATCTAAGATGAGACTACAGCAGGGACACGAAACATTAGCCACAATCGCACAGGAAGGCGCAAAGGCAGACTACAGACTGCTGAACAGAGAAGTCAAATGAAGTTCAAGGAGAGATAGGAGAGACTGGTGGGAGAGATGGCTGAAAAAGCGGAAGAAAATGCAAGTCAAGGAAACAGCAAAGAACTGTACATGATCACCAAACAACTGTCTAAATAAAGTTAAACCACAGGAAATCAATAAAAGATACACAAGGAAACATTTTAACACACAACCGAACAGTTCAAATGATGGGCTGGATTCTTCATGGAACTACTGAACCGATTCACTGCAGTGAGTCAAAACCTACAGGAAGAGAACCAAAATATAAAGCCGCTAAAGGTAAATCTTAGCCCGATCTCTAGAGCAGAGGTAGTGGCAGCAATCAAGAAGTGTAAAAATAGCAAAGCCCCAGGTATTGACAACATACCTGCAAAAGCACTCTAGAGCGACACTAACCTGACATCAGACATGATGCTCCATCTATTAAACTAAGTGTGGAACACCGAAGCAATACCAGCTGATTAGAAAAGTGGAGTGCTCGTCAAACTACCCAAGATTAAGAAAGGAGCAAGCTGAATTCAGAGTGAGCAGATGCTGTAGAGACCAAGTCAATACCATATTTACCTGGAAATTACCTGTCCCAGAAAAAATAATGCGCCTAATTAAGGCAATGTAGAGTGGATGCAAGGGACAAGTGCTTCACGAGGGAAACTTTCTGATGTCTTCCGGAGCTAAGGGAATCCATTGGGAACTCACAAAGGGATTAGAAGACTTCGACTTTCTACTCACGATATCTGCCTCCTGATCCAGACGCACCGAGATATGCAGACCAAACTGGACACTTTAGAAACTAAAGCAGCGTGAATTGGCCTCAAGATCAACAGACCAAAAGCAAAAGAGCTACGAGCTAGCCCCACCAAGAATTGCCCAATCCTCCTCGGAGAAATTATTGAAAGAGTCAAAACCTTCTGCTATCTAGGGAGCCTAAGTTCAACTTTTGGGGGAGCAGATGAAGAAATTGTGCATCGAATAAAGAAGACGAACGCAGTTTTTGCCCAGCTGCGCCCGATATGGAGGTCCAAAGAAATTTCATTGAAAACAAAATTGCAATTGCTGGAGTCGAATGTAAAATCAATACTCTTCGAAGGAGTATGGCAGAGAACAGGACATGCTCAAAGCGCTACCCACAGAAATAAAAGAAAATGGTGCTAGATTGGCCACACACTACGGCGAGGCCCTGAACACATTCCGAAACAGGCCCTTGACTAGAACCACCAGGGAAGGCGAAGACCGCGACAAACATGGCGAAGAACTGTAGAGAACGAGGTGGCAGAAATCGGCAAGTCCTGGAACACAATAAAACACATAGCAAAGAATAGAAACAGCTGGAAAGTCCTCACAGATCCCCTTTGCTCCTTGGAGGAACACTAAAGGAAATAAGAACTAGTTTTGGTATGTTTATTTATACAACCTATCATGTGTTTAAAACTATTATTTAAGAAGTTGTAAACCATTTTGTATGAGAAAGTAAATTTAAAACTTACACTCTTTGTACGCTTCGTTGACCACTGAAAAATCTTTCATATCATTTAACATTACTGTATTTTTAATAACATTTTCATAAGAAGAACCAGCAGCTTCCAAAATATGACCTATATTTATGAGTGATTGTCTTGCCTCGGCAGCCGCTCCACCAGAAACCAATGACGTTGCATTTGGTTTCATACCAAGAACTCCGGATAGATATACCGTATTATTGAAAACAACTGCTTGGCTAAAATAATTTACATAACATTATCAAAAATACGTGGATTCATTTACACCACCATCTGTTACATCTAAAAGACCAAAAGTTTTTATACGAGGGATTTTATACTAGGTTTTATACAAGATGCTTCAAAAAAAAATTTATGAAAATATGCAAATTCGACGTGAAGGTTATTGGTCATTCCCTTTTTATACTTTTAGTAAAAACCTAACACAATAGCAACCAAATCTACTTTTGAAAATGTAATTTTTACCATAACATTTTCATTTTTTGCGATGTGGTTAAGATGCATGACTGCCACCGCAGAGTCCCGGATTCGATCCCCAACGCAAGCTATAGTTTGCGTTGTTGATCGAATCTAGGCAACTCACGTAACGAGGTCGATAATTATAGGAGGAAGATAACTATAATTTATCATGCACATATATAGAGGTAGATGTAAAACATCGGTCCAGTGTGTGGGGGTTGGCACGCACTATAAAGATCTCTTTACGAGTCAATCAATAAAGGTTGATAAAAACGAAATTATCTGATACCCTACCTATCAGCGTCGTACGGGCCGAGGCGCGACCTTAAAACCGCGTCGGTGATTGGTCCTAGGGGCGGAAATAGGCCGACGATATAAATAAGAAATAGACAATAGACAATTTTCATTCAAATTATATTATATCATTATACCAGAAATATGAATTTTTGTATCCACTGGCTAAATAAAAAGCTTCACAAAGGTAATCAAAGTAATCACATATTTTTGTTGTTGTGTACAAGGCGGCGGATTAGGGATACGTGTTTTCTGTGTATAGTGACACTAAGTGCCTATAGTGTGAGAAAAATGAATGAAAAACAAAAACAATACCATAATAAGATTGCTGAATGCTGGAACACAAGAATGCTGACTGAATACTAGAATACTTGAACAGGAATTAAAGTAATTCCAATATCAAATTTCCAAACAAAATGAAAATGACCAGAAGACGGATAAAAATGAGAATGAAGAAAGCTCGGATAACTGCTCAGATGGGGAAATAGAAATGGAAGGTGGATCAAACAGGAGTATCCAAAATAAACGGAGGTTAGATACAGAAGAAGTAACAAATAGTAAAACAGAAGCAGGTGAGAACATGCAACAGCGTGTCCGTAAGCAACTCCTATTGAATAATGGAGCAAAATAATGAATATGATGATATCATCTTGCCTCTTTGAATATGATGATATCATATCATCTTGAAGCAAGACAAGTAAAAAAGATGATACAAGAAGCATCAGAGGTGAGAAAACCACCGCCGTTGGTAGCCTATTCTACGGACAGATTTAATAATATAAAAAAAGGAATCGAGTTAAACAGAATAGAGACTACAGATGTTTTCATAGGGGAAAAGGAAAGCGAAACAAATTATCATACACCAAACTCAGATGAATTCAGGAAACTCCGAAAGCTCCCGGAAGAAATGGAGGTTCCGTACCATACGTACCAGTTACCGGAGGAAAATGAACTAAAGGTAGTTCTAAGATGTATCCTACAAAGTGTGGAAATAAAGGATATTGAGGAAGATCTAAAAGAAAAAGACATAAAATTCAATTCCATGAAACATATGGAAACAAAGAAAAGAACTTTTCCAATGGCGTTAGTAAACTCTGAAAAATCAGAAAAGAGCAAGAAAATCTTTCAATTGAAGAGTGAAGGTCGTAGTTAGCGCAAGGAAAAAAGTTGAACCAAAAACAAGACCCACAAGAGCTACGAAGTGTTATCGCTGCTAAAAATATGGCCATGTGCAGTACAAGCATGCTGCACAACAAGTGTGCTTTAAGTGTGCGGGTAATCACCTTTCGTATAAATGTTCCAAAAGAAGAAGGACAACCAAGAGGGACGTGGCTGTAATCGCACGTAATAGTGTGTGCGGGTCGCCGGTAATATTGTACTTAATAAATAATGAAGCAGTAGGTTTTAAAACTAATGTAGACAATATTGTATTTGTTTCAACGTACAGATCTCCAGAACCAATCCTAGAAGAGGATCTAATCAAACCAACACGCGGTGGAAGAACGATGGAAGAGCGACGGAAGAGCGATGGAAGAACGATAATAGGAGACCACAATGCAAAACACCACACTTGGAGCTGCCGTACAAACAATTTAAGTGGAAAAAATTTATTTAAATTCAAACGAAAACACAAAAATATTAACAGTTACGCTCTGAAAGATAGCACCAATGCAAGAGGCGAAAGGCGAACAGCAGCAAGAGGCGAAATTATTAATTTCATCACCCAGTGGTAGCAGAATTCAATGTGGTAAATAACCCAAACCAAAACCAATCCAGAGATAAAATAACCTGGATGAGATAAGTCAATCATCTAGAAATATTCCAACCTAAACATACAACAGAAACAAAGGATGGAATTGAGCTAGCAGTTAAAGAAATAACCAATAATATCCAAGAAGCGTTGGGAAATTGTAATGCAAAAAAGAAATGGTCAAAACGCGTGCACAACAGGATAAACAGAATTATAGGAAACTTCAAAGAGAACCAAAGCTATTAATCCACAACAAAAAAGCTCTGGAATGGGAAACAGCTATTGAAGGAGCCAATAAGAACAAAGACGACTTTTGGAAATTGACGACAAAATTGGGAGAAGGAAAGAACCGAACGCTCCACTGAAAACAGAAAATAGTTTGATCTATGAAAATTACAAAAGTCATAGACGATGGCTGCCCATTATAGATCAATTTTCAAATAATGATACCACGGAAGAAGGATTGGAGACGACAATATTCAAGTCAATTAAATCAATAGAAAGAACACTAGCAAACAACAAGAATTGATTCAACTTGGAAAAAGTTCAAAATAAAATCAAAATGATAGGCTCAGAAAAAGCGCCTAGAGCAGACTAAATTCCAAGCAAGGCTAAAAAATTATTTCCTCCACAAATTATGATATTCCTATGGTCAATTTTCAGCGCAATTGTCCCAGTAGCTGGAAACATGCAAATGTGGTTTCTATCCAAAAAGCCGACAAATACCCAACAATTCCTGGCAACAGTAGGCCAAATTCACTAATCAATTGAATTCCTAGACTTCTTGAATCCTTGCTGAAAGACAAGGTACAAGAATGGGCAGAGGCGTACAAAATTATTCCATCCAGCCAATTTGCATTTAGGCCTAAACTAGCAGCTATGAATCAACCAGCCGTGTTGAAGGCATATATCAAAAAAGCATGGACACACCACAGGCATCAATTGCATGTACTGTGCGCTTTTCTCGACATACAGAAAGCATACGACAAAGCTCGGAGGTCAGCACTTATATTCTAACTAAAACAGCTTGGACTGAACGATGATGTACTAGCAACCATACTCTCATTCCTCCAAGAAAGAAAATTTAGGGTCAAAGTAGGAGAAACGTATTCTGAATGGAAAATAGCCATAGAAGGTCGTCCACAAAGCTCTTTATTGGGTCCCATTCTATATAATATCTTCATCCAAGATATTCCAATAAAGAAAGGAAAGAACAACTCGGATACAATTCTTCAGTTTGCTGATGACACGGCGGTGAGTGTCAAAGGAGGAAATGGTTACGTGGCCTCAAATAGATTGGAAGCAGGACTGAAAAGGCTCCAAAAATACTTCAAGAAATGGAAAGTACGTACAAACAAGACAAAAACGGAACTTGTACATTTCTGATAAATTAAACCAAAATTCAATGCAGTCAACTTTGGAGGATGCAAAATTAGGATTAAATCACAAGCAACATACCCCGAATGTGTTTTTGATAAAAAAAAAGTAAATTACAAAAACCATGCAGCGGTGACGTTGAAAAAGGCAAATAAAATGTACAATATACTTAAACACAATAGCGGTCTAAGCATGAAGAATGGAATACATCTCCTGAAAGCAGGTTTTGCACCCAGCCTCACTTATGGCCAGGAACTATAAGTCAACGCTCCTGGAAAAACAAAGGATGATATAACAAAATGTCACAATAAACTACTATGAAAAAGAGTCGACGCTCCGTGGTACCGTGACAACGCCGAACTGCGAAATGATCTGGAAGCCAACGATTTAATTGCATTTTCAGTAAAAAGAAGAACCGAGATGGTAGAGAGAATGAACACAAACCCCAATGTTTACTACAACAATCTGTTCTAGTAAACACTACCAACACATCCCCATGATAGCTTGGCACAAAGGAAGAATCCAAACCATAGCCAATCGGCTCATGTCTAGTTAACAGGAAGTAAAACAAAAAACCTAAATAAATATTTGTAAACACCAATTGCTGACTGTATAAATATTGTTAAAACGTAAGCCTACTAGGAACATCAAAATACTACATACAAAGATATGCGAAACATTCCTTTCTCGCACAACGTCTCAATGCTATCAAACTTAACTATAAGAACTTATAAGAACTATAAGAACTATTACTATAAGAAATTACTAGCCATAAATAGAGATGAGTAACACAACTACTGCTTTATCTCGTATATAAAACTTCTGACTTCTAGTATATAAAAGATACCGCACCCATTTACGAATTTTCCTTAAATAAATTTTCCAACCACATATTTAAACGCCATACTAATTTTATTTAAGTATTATAACAATTATAACTTTGTATTCGATTTCATAGAATTAAACAACATTCCTTTTAATTAATATTTTTTTAATTAGCATGTCATCTTCCTTAGCCTTACTTGTAAGGAGACATTCCTGGTTTAGGTGCTTTTCCAGTACAAATTATTCGTCTAATTGACCCGTACATTAAAAGTTTTTTTATTACATTTATCTTGAACGCTAAATGCTATTAACTCACTACTTTCTAGATTTCACTAGAAATTGCACATGATGATGTACGAATAAATATAATAAATTGAATTTTGAGATTAAAGTTCAATTTCAAATTAGTAAAAAATTTCTTCATTAAATCTATGAAATTATTATCAATTAATGTACAAGGCAATGTCAAAATAAAGCTCTCCAAATGTTGTTAAACTAAATTTACTGAAGCAAATAAAATAAAAATACGCCATTTTTCGACGAATTCAGGATAAGTACTATTTAGGAAACAGATTAAATACCATGGTGATTTCTAGAGTCGAACACCAGATTCAATCGTCAAATTACGGCAGTATTTGAAAAGGTTAGTGCTACTAAGGATGCAGAATAAGACTAACATGGAAGGGTCACAAGAAGAAGTAAGAGCCGCATTACAGAATCTAAAATAAATACAAACATCACTAAGGCTCGGTAAGAAATTAATGTTTACAAAAAAGCTCGTGACTCTAAAAGCATTAAAAACTTTTAGTACAAATGCTTGATATAACACTAAACTAAAATATATATATTTGAATTTATATAGTTATATATATATATATATATATATATATACATACATATATATATTATATATGTGAAAAACGTCGTCATCATCAATTAGCCCATATTCGTTCACTGCTGGACATAAGCCTCCCTTGATTGCTTCCACATGCTCCTATTCTGTGCTTCCTGTATCCAATTTGTGTGGATACATTTAATATCATCGGACCATCTAGTAGCTGGTCGTCCTCTGCTTCTGTGTGCGTCCTGTCTAGGCCTCCACTCTATGATTCTCTTGGTCCATCTGTTGTCCCGCATTCTCGCAATATGTCCCGCCCAATTCCACTTTAGGATTGCTATTCTTTCTAC
>WYDF02171905.1:5671-22125 GCA_009867245.2 Adranes taylori
TCCAATGTCCAATGTCCAATGTCCAATGTCCAATGTCCAATGTCCAATGTCCAATGTCCAATGTCCAATGTCCAATGTCCAATGCCCAATGTTCAATGTCCAATGTTATATTATGTCCAATATCCAAGCTTAACTCATTTTATGAAACTTCCAAAAATCTGTTATATTTATTATGCTGAGGCTATGGCTATCCTGAAATGTGTTGAATTAATAATTATATACGGTTTTAAACTTTTAGTTATTGACATTTATTGGGCGTTTTAACAAGCCTGGACCGTATTGGGATGAAAAATAATTCTTGTTGACTATTGAATTCAATTCGAGAAAGGATTGTAGGGGCTCGGGATAATGATAATTATTATATTAAAGTTTGCTGGATTCCGGGGCATGTCCAGATATTAGGGAATGAAATTTATCTCCGGTTTCAGCTAAAATTCACCATTCTCTGGTTTTCCCATTCCTCAAAAAGCTTCATAGCCTGATCTAAATTGTCAATCTGTAGAAAGTATTTTAATATAAATCCAACGATTCACTTTCAACCGTGTTACCTGTAGAAAAATTATTTTTGTTGTTTGTCGTTTTTGAGTGGGGTCATCTTTTCCATATTAAAGCAAAGATGATCCTTTTTGTCTTTGTGAACAATTTGGTGGCTTGGTACCTTAATATTCACTGTATTTGAATTTATCTAATATTATTTCACCTTTGAACTTGGGTCGGTGATAGGTTTTGAGGTTAAAGAAACCGACGTTGAGCTGATGAGAAGAGGAAGAAAAATGTCACATTAAAATACATCGACTATTTTTTATTTAAATCCAACGACATTAGTTCAATATCTTAACTATACCGAAATAGTAGATAAAGAGCATCAAAAACATTGCAAAGAAAAGGTTTTAAATCTATGGACGAAATGTGTGGATAAGTAACCCCCAACACAGAGTTCCGCAACTTTTGTGTTTATCGACCCGAAAATAATAGCAAATTTTTAAGGATGGGCGTTGGGGAAAAAATGATACAAGTACAGGACAATAACTTTTTTTACAAACAGTAATTTTAACGTTCACCAGATTAACCTTCCTTGCTTCAATTGAATTAGTTAATACAATTCTCAACGTTGCCGTCAATGCTTGATGTCGATTATTTTATAATTGCAGTTGTGTAAAGCGGCCGCAAGTCGCGCGCCATTTTAAAGTTCTAAGGCCCAAAATTAGGTCGCGCTCCAGTGGTTGCGATCCGCTGATTATACTTGCTGGATAATGACTAAAAGCACTGCCTACATTTAGACTCATTAATAGCTCAGACTCATATTTAGACTCATCATTGTCTAAATTTAGGCCTAAATATATATCACATAATACTAAAGTCTCCTGATTTAAAAAAAATGAAGTGCAATGTGATGTTCCCTCACTGTATTTAATTGTTGCCATTATATATGATATTATTTGTTAGCGTTTTGCGATAATTACGCTCACTTTAATCAGCAGTTTCAGTTTTTCAAATTGCGTTGCGAGAATGGTGGAGGTTTTATTTTATAAATAAAATACACATTATTTTACGCGAAACTTGCGTTGTAGCCATTGTATGCAATCATTCGTCCGATGCACAACACATCAGTGTCTAGCATTAGTGCTAAATCAAACTAATACATTTTTTACTGAGCTATTAAATTTAATAAACCTTTAGGAGTAAATTTCATTATAATTTTTATGCAAAAATTTTCCATCGATCTCATAATCAAAGTGAGTTCCGACTTTAGCACTGTTACATGTTGAATCTTGATGACATTTAATATAGAGGCCTCTGAAACACAAATTTGGCTCAGCCTCAGTTGGACTTCTTCATGCAAAGAGTTTTTATCAAATCGACTCAAGTCCAGCATCTATGAGGTAACTAATTTTGTTGCAAAAAAATATTCAAATAAAAGGACGTCCACTTCTGGAAAAATAAGTCAGAAAATATTGCTTAAGTAAAATTTTGCTTTTTAATAATTGTGTAAAACTATTTAAGTGACATAAGAACATTTTATCTTTTAAAGTAATGTGTAAAAGTGCCTATGCGAAATTAAGAACATCCACCCAGTTACAGATAAAGTGGTTTTACGGGTTGCAATACTGCAGAGCTTGTCATGCTGCAGAGCATTTCATAGAGCATCCAAGCGTTCATAACTAAAATTAATAGAATTTCTGGTACGATTATCATCTATAAAATGGATTTTATTTCAAGAAGAAAGGCACAATATATTCTGTTATCGGCCACAATATATTCTGTTACATTTTATTTCTAACCAGCTGACCCGGCAAACGTTGTTTTGCTCATCTGGTACACATATTTTCCTACGAAGCAGATCTGCTGTCCGCAATACCGTGGCGATGCGCGATGCCGAAATGATCTAATCCCTCGAAATGACCAACGTAATGACCTGCCGCAAAATGGTCTAATTGCCGCAATATGGTCTAATTGCCATATGTATTGCTTCATTGCCAGCGGTATTGTTTCATTTCCGCGACTCTCTTTCGGCCAGCGGTATGGTTTTATTGCCGTGACTTTGCCGCGTCTAGCGGTATGGCCAAATTTCCGCGGTCTGCTGTTCGCAATAATGTGACCTGCAGCTGCGGCTTTGCCTCAACCAAACAACTGACCTAATCACTTCCCCGCGAACAACGATTCTAATTTCCATTGTCTAGTTGCCGCAACATGCTCTAATTGCCGCGAATTTACAGCGTCCAGCTTTATGATTTCATTGCCACCGGTATGGTTTCTATGGCATTACTTTGCCGCGGCCAGTGGCATGGTCTAATTACCGCAACCTTCGGCCTGCTGTCCGTTTTACCATGGATTGTGTCCGCGACTTAGCCATGGCCAACGAAATGGTCTTATTTCCGCGGCCTGCGGTATTGTTTCATTGCCGCGCCTCTGCGGCGGTCAGCGACAGTGTTTCATTGTCGCGCCCCTGGGGGAGCAGTGGTATTGATTCATTGCCGCGCCTCTGTGGCCAGCGGTATTTTTTCATTGCCGAGGCTCAACCGCGGACAGCAGTACGGTTTTATTGCCACGACTTTTTCGCGGCCAGCGGTATGATCTAATTCCCGCGTCCTATTGTCCGCACGTCCATGGCTTCCCGCCGCGGCAGCGACATGGTATAATTGCCGTGGCCAGTGGTATTGTTTCATTGCCGCGCCTCTGCAGCGGCCAGCGGAATTGTTTCAATGCCGCGGCCAGTAGTATGATTTAATTTCCGCGACTTTGTCAAGCCTAGAAGCATGGTCTAAATGCTGCTGCTTGCGGTCTGCTGTCAGTAGTCTGCGGTCTTGTGTCTGCACTAGCTGCGGTCACGCTTTTCTGCTGTCACGCATTCCCATTTTGAAAAACCATTCATGTGTTATTACGAATATATGGTTTAAATATGGTCTGAGTATGTGTTACCGTATTCCCGTGTTTAAGAACCATTCCCGTGTTATGACGAATATATGTTCTGAATAGTGGCTGAATATGGTCTGAAGAAGTGGTTCCCGTTGTTCTCGAATTCCCGTTTTCTCGGATCTCTATGTACTCTAAACTATCTCCGTATTATAGCGAATATGTGTTGTGCATTTTGTTGCTGTCGCTCTAACGGTTTGTCCGAAAAATGGCTTTAACGACAACGAAATGGTCTTATTTCCGCGGCCTGCGGTATTGTTTCCGCAGGCCGCAACTGAGTTAGATGTTAATTATATATAAGATGAAAATAAGAACACTTTATTGTTTCAGATAAAGCTGTGAATGTAAATGAAGATCCTTCTCCTAAGAGTGATGTTAAAGAGCACGATCCTGATTTCATTCCTCTACTTCTAAATAATTCTGATTCAGAATTATAAATTCACAAGATATAGAATCCTGTTCCAAGGCTGTTAATAAAAAACGATCCACACAATGTGTTTACGAAAAGGTCAAGGATTATAAGGAAATTACGCAAAATGACAAAAAATTCAGACCAGGCATATGTCGCAGAAGGTGGTAAACAAATTAGAGGAAAATTTTGCGATAATCTTTTACCATGTTGACACATGTTTACCATGTTGACACAATTGTTCAAGTAGATTTGAATCCTCTTAAAGCCAAAATCTGTTTGCTGCATTTTGCTCTATAGAAAGCTATGATCGTAGATTGGATTACATAATAATAATAAAACTTTATCGGCATAAACTTTACAAATTCATCTACAAATCATACAAAACAAAATTTAAACACACTTCACTATTTTAATATAACCAACACAATCCCAACATATAAGAAATTATAACTTGGAACATATAAAAGAAAACTTTTTACAAGATTCGCTCACTTTTCTAAAGCAAGTATAATGAAGGGAGAGGAGACCAACTTTACATTTACACATATTTCTTTATTTTTTTCCTTTACCGTTTCCTTCTCACTCCTTTTTACATTCTTTCTCCTTTTATACTTCCATTCTACTTATTACTTCCATTTTGTCTAAGTCATGGAGAGTGAAATATCATCTTAATATTTATTGTTTGATATATTAAATTAAATTAATTTAATTTTTATTTAGAGGAAATTTCAATTATTGAACCTATACAATACTTTTATCTACGCAATCATTTATAAAACAAAACAATCTTTATTTGAACCATTTGTTTATGATAAAAAGAAACTACAAATTTAATAAAACAAAAACATAGATATACTATTCGGACGCTGACATCAAAATGTGCCTATGTCAATGCCGCTATTGATACAAATAAACGCATTTGTGAAAATTTGTTATTAGCTAAATGCCGTTCTAATAATTTTAATATAAACACATTGGTGTGCGTTTTAAAGATGCACACAATTAAGAAATTTATTATTTAGGTTAATTGATGTTTTTTATTATTTCGTTTTTAGTATTTAAAAGATTGTTAATTGTTGATTAAATTGAGATTTACTAGTTAGGTAGATAAGTGTGTTTCACTCAGCTCACGTTAATCTAACTGTAGGCTCCACAGTAACTTGACTACAATCTGTCAAACGTGTAAGTTACGACTACACTTTTGAACAATTATTTTACTCATTATCACTGTTTCGTTCACTTCGGGTGTCTGATATACCCTCCAATTTTCACCTTCTTGTCTTTAATTCATATTCCACATCATCCGATCACATGATTTTATCAAAGGCTCCCATACTTCCTCCTCCTTTCCACATATTCTACATTTCCTATCATCATCCCCAATCCAGTACCTATTTCCTTTCTCCATACTTCAGCACCTGAACCTCGATATCGTTTACTATTGTTTCATACTTTTATCTGACACTAAATATCTTGGCACCCCCGTACTCTTTCAACCACTGATACTTCCTGTTGTACTTACTCACCCTAAACCTACTATTTCTGTCTTGTAATTCCACATATTTAATCTTTTTTTCCACTTCTAACACAACATTCATATCTTTTGCCATCATCCCTTCATACAATCCATACCCTGACCATCCAATTCTCTCATACACTTTTCGTCTCTATCCCACCCATTCATTTCCTCCTATTCGCGTCCCTCCTTGTTTCATTGGTTGTGCATACACATTCTTTACTAATCTATTATCTTTTAGATTTCTTTAATCCACTCACTCATTTATATTCATTCAATTCCTGCATTACTATTACGCACACTGTACTTCTTTCCAGACCTAATATTCTTTTCATATACACTATTTTCACTCTATCTATCTCTTCTCTTTACTTCTGCCCCATACATCATCATATTTCTTGCATATGTATTTAATATTTTCATTCTCATTCTCACTGATTCACCAAACCTCTCCTCTCATACACACCTCATCCCTTCTGTCGCCACCTTTGCTTTTCTAGCAATCATTCCTACGTGTTAACCAAATTAGTTCTGGGTTGTAAAAATACGTCCGACAGCACCTGCCGCCAGAGATTTCTCATTTAATGATGTGTTCTGATACATGCACAGGGCAAAATCGAAATTCTCATATTGCTGTTTTACAAGCCCCTCCTATTTTACTGCTAATAGTTCAAAAGTTAATGGTAAGCAGGCATATGCAGTGCGATACTGCTCATGCAATGATTGATAAACAAAAGAGGAAGACATCCATAGCCATACAGCATCCACGTGATTCACCACAGTTAATTCAATTAATTGGAAATAAATTTATTGCTGTGGACATATGCCAAGAAGACATTTTTGTTTTCAAAAAATTATACATTAAGGAATTAAATTTAAAACTCAAGAACAAAAAGTTGGTATAGTAGGATGTTTAATGAATGAGTGCTAACCACTTTCGCGCAGTCAGATTATTACTTGTTGATGATAAAACTAGAGGAAAGGTCGTAGACCATTTACGCGCCAATCACAATTATTGCTAATCTCTCTATAGATTTGCGAATTAAGGTCTCACTGCAGTGGACCTTGTTTTTAAAAACAATTTTTATTTATTATTAAATTATTTTTCAATATTAAAACTATTTGATTTTTCTTTTAATTAATTTATGTATATGTAATTTTAATAAATTACAATATTTACATGTTTTGCTAGGACACGTATTATTTAATTATAGATGCTATGTTGCAATCTTCACTCACATTAATTATATTTCACTTCATAAATTAGTTTTTGTGATTCAACAGTTTATTAGTTTGAATTGTAAAAAAAATTATATTCAATTACTTATTTTCATTTCCTATTTAATTCAAAAAACTTATAAAATAGTCTAGCAAGAATAGTGTAATGGTTGAGACTGAATTTTTATAGTTAAAGCATTTACTTAACTAATTTAAATCAACGCCTCAAAGTTAAGATGGCTGTTTGATATATTCTGATAAACTAAAGTCTATACATACATTTCTTACGCTAATTACTATGCGACTAAAATCAACAAGAGAGCTGTGAACGCAAAAGTCGCTTTATATACAATGGCTCATTCCGTGCATCGTACGCTGTCGCATAGGTGGAGACGCCATCTCGCGGACGTTTCTATTAATAAAGATTGACGTTTATAATTAACTAACATGTAGAGATGCGCTTATAACTTGTGTTATTATTGAAGAGATTAAAGTAAGCATTCGTTTCGTTTAGTTGAATAAAACTATTAGTGTAAAGTTGAATAAAAATATCAGTTTAAACATATTAGTGTAAACAATTATAGGAAAGAATATGTTCAGGAAAGATAAGAAAACTGCAATGGGCGTTTCGTATAGATACACCAACAAGAAATGCAAAGCAGCGATAAAAGTAAATAAATGAGAAGTGCTTCTTTAACAAGGTGGACAGCATTCACTAATGTAGTGTGAAGTTGCAAGGAAAGCTGTACTTATTTTTTTCTGTAATTTTCTGAAATTAAGTCAAAATTTATATCTGTAATATATCATGATTAAAATAAATAAATATTTTAAAAAATATATAAAAATAATGAAGCGCGAATGTTGACTATACGTTGAGTAGACATCGGCGTGCTATAGGATTTAAAATACCCATAAAATTTCTTACCGCTGCGCGCAAATGATATATCCCCTAATGAATGCATTTTTGAAAGGATGAAAATGAGTGTACAATGATTTTTAATGCATCTTTAGAAGCTGAGGAACCTTTTAAAATAATATCTTTCCTTAAATGTAGATAAAAAACCAGGGTTGAATCCATCAATACAGTACGCAAGACAATTGTCAATAAGTAAAGAAAAGAAAGGAGAATTTTACAATTAATTAATCCAGTATTTCATGACTATTACAATAATCTTTTAATGACATCAAAAACAAGGCATGACTCATACTTTGCAAATAAATAAAGCGTAGTTTGGAGCCTGCATTATGTTTTTCTAACTGTAAATTTGTTGAATTGTTAAAAAGTTACAATAAAAGTTGTACATAAACTTATTGTTCGTATTATGACTTGTATATCACCCAAATGATTTGTCACCCAACATTTTTTGCTATATATTTTATGTGTCTAGTTTGTAGATAAGCAAGGTTTAAAGAACTTCAGTCAATAAATTTTGATGAAGTCATTATTTAATTTAAAGAGAATTTGTCCTAGTTAAGATACATTCCCATTACACTTTGTATTTAAAGACAATTGTATTTAGACATCAAATATACCATTCCATTATGGGGATAGTTTGTTTTTAAGTTATCATTCATTTAAAATATGTCAATAATAAAAACCTTGTTACCTCAAAACAAGAATCTATGACATAAGAACTTGTACTCTGCGATCTCAGAATTCTTAATGTTCAAAATTATATTTATTTTTAGCGTCCAAAATATATTAAATTTTAGTGTAGAAGGGGCAAATTTAGTACAATACTAGCTTCAGAATAGTACATCTGTTAATCATTTAGTTTAAAAATGTTAATAATTCCAAAAAATTATAAATATTTAGTCTAAACTCAAAGTACTTTGTTATTAACCTTCAATAAACTTGCAGTGATCTTTAGCGCTGTACTCTACCAAACATAACAAAAGCAGATAAAAGGCTTATTTCTAGGTAATCTTTTATTAAAAGATTTAGTTATTATGTGCAATTGTCTATTGTTCGAAAAAGAAATACTTAATTTTGGTTTTCATTTATATTAGGAAAAGGAAATTATTTAAAGCAATGTTTGAATACAGTTTTTTATTACCTTATTATAATTTAATAATAATAAATAAATAATTTAGTTAATGATTGTGTGAAAAGTAAAATGGTGAATGCGGCAGATCTATTTAAACGTGGTAACGTCGCCCTCAACGCCAGTTTCCGACACAGTATCCGACATTAATTTCATTTGGCGCATAATACAAGATTCTTTATGCGACCGAAATTTCAATCTAGCTTTAAAACTGAATTTCTGAATAACATGATCATTTTGAACCCCTCCAAAAATTATAATGTGCACCCGACATTGATAGCAACATTTATTCAGTTCAAAAATTCAATTCAATTGTATAAATCTGGTCTTATAGTCTTATAGGTCTCATACAACGTAAAATATTTTTTCCAATAACTTTGCATATATGTGCTATTATTTAGGCCTTGGGCGGATTAAAATTAGCAACGCAATTAGCAACAAGCGATTTACGAAGGAATGTATCGTACCGATAAGTAATTTGCATCGCAAGTTATATTCCTATCCTGTGGCTAAAGATATGTTGCCATTGTATTTGAGCGATATTCACAACTGACTCAATACAGTATGAGAAGTTTTAAGATATTAAAGGCTATATCTTTAGTACTGTTAGAGTTACACCCCATATATGTGGTATCAATTGAAAGACAATGATAGGGACTATCAAAGCTTCTCAAAATATACAGGATGTTACTAAAAAGTATTCTAAAAATTATTGTATTGCTCAAAACTGGTTCAGTATACTGATATACCCACATCGGCAAAATGGAGGCCACTTAGAGCTACATAAGATCCCAAAGTTTTATTTTTCTAACTTTCATAGGAACAGAGACATTTAAAACAGAAAAAAAATTTGCAAGGTCAACTATAGGAGATACATAAATTACTCCCAACATTACGTGTGCGATTTTCTAAACTCGTTCTCTCTATTAAAGGAGTTTTCGATACAAGAAATTTAAAAAAAATTACCGGATAAGTTTTCGAGAAATTGGACCGCAAAATTTGCAAATAAAAAACACTCTGTATATATGTTGAAGTATTATTTTAGGAAAAATGTTTCAACTAATCGAAGCGGCTTTAGGTGCACTATAAAATAAAGTTTAATCGAATGTCCTATCTCCTATAGTTTCTGAGATATGTTGAAAAATATTTTGAAACTTTGAACATAGCAACGGCGCATTCTGTACATAACAGATATATGGACAATGACAAAGCCATGGACAATGACAGATGACAGAGACAATGTGTAAATTTCAGTCTCCTAGATTCGAAACTAAACTTTTTGAGAAAAAAAATGCCTTTTGAAAAAAAAATGATAAAAAAACACCGAGTCTGTTTCAACTTCTCTAATCGCAAGTCCATAGCCGATGCAAATCACCTCAAGGCCTGTTCTCACACGTCTGCCAGGGAAATGATAGCGGAGGATCTCCCCTTTGCTGAAGTGACGGCTACAAATACTGACCAATTATTGAGTGCAGCTGAAAGTCACACAGAAGTCCAGTTAGTTTCAAAAAGTCGCGAATTAATGGAACCAGAGTATCTCATTGACATTTGTTTATGGAAGAACTTGACTCATTAAATCATACATTTTGGGCAAAATCATGCATAAAATAATGCAGTAGAGATCCTGTAGAATGTTAATATTTCGATGGCGGTTTTGCGACTTCTAGCAGGGAGTACCCATATAGCGAAAGGAAATTGACTCATTCCCTAATCTTCAGAAACCATGTAAGCAGCCCATATATAAAAAGACAATGGCTTATGTACTCCCTGTCTACAGGAAATGTGTATTGCTTCCCATGTGTACTGTGTTTAGGAACATAATGCTAAACTCAATTTCGGACAGGATTAGTTATGGATGAAAGTTCCGCAACGAGTAGTATCAATGATGAAATTCCTTGCATGGGAAATAATGATTAAAATAATGGGAAATAAGGTTGTATATGTTATTGTAGAAAAAATGAAAGAAGCCAAATGCTATCCTCTGAGCGTTGATTCCACGCCAGATATTTCTCAGGTTGATTAGATGTGTGATTACATATGTTGGTGCATCCGATGGGAAAGTAGTAAAACATTTTCTCACATTTATATCAATATCAAGTCACACTGCAGAAGCCCTTGACTCCACTGTTTAGTCCATTTTGTATAAATGTGACATTACGATCAGAAACCGGCCAGAACAATCTTACGACAATACCGCCAATATGTCAGGACGTTACAATGGTCCTCAGGTTCATATCAGAAATATAAATAAGTATGCACCTACCTTACATTCCTTGCGCAGCATACGCCTTTAATTTGATCGGAGTATACGCGGCACAAAACTTCGAGCTTGAACAGTTTTTTTTTTCTGCACCGATCAATTGCTGGGTAGTTATGCTTGAACAACTTCAAGTCCAGCCTTTAAAAAAATTAGCGATACAAGGTGAAATATCTCAGACAATTCTCCCAAAGGTTCGGAAGTTGACGTCGAATATCCACAAGAGTTGCATCATGCACACAATGATTTACCCTTTTTACTTGAAAATCTGGTTCCATTTGCTTCAAAATTCAAATAGACTAAATTAGTTGCAAATTTAATGAATAGAGAAAAATATATTGTGTATTATCGCACATTGAAACAGGCTGTGGATAATGGCCGCAACATTACAAAACTTCACCGCATTTACGAATTCAATCAATCACCTCGGCTTAAAAAATACATACAATTGAATACGGACTTATGTACTAGAGCCACAAATGTCTTTGAGAAAGACATTTATAAGCTCCTCAATAACAGCGTTTTCGGAAAAACGATGGAAAATGTAGTAAAGGGTAAAGATATTAAACTTGTCTCACATTGGAATTACGTGGGAAATCGGTGTGGGGCTCGTGGTATCATTGCCCGATTAAGTTTTCGAGATTACACTCAGTTTACCGAGAATCTTGTAGTTATTCAGCTAAGTCGCTATCATAAGGCTATAACAGCTTCCCAAATGCTTTGCAGCTCATTGTTGTCGATATTAGTCAGAGGTGACAGGTAGTGCATGAAGCCAAATGTTTATTAAATAATATCTCAAAGAAAGAAAATAATTTTCTTGTAGGCTTCTGGTATATAATTCTGGACCGAATACATGCTGTAAATACCACCCATCGAAAAGAATCAATTGAACTCCAAAGAGCCGTTAATCTTTTAAAATTTCTCCTGCACTATTAAAATACAATGTGAAATGTTTCAAGATTATGAGAAGGCAAATCGGAAGAAAGACAATGCCCAATAGTTTAATGAATTTAGACGTCTGTCCGTCAGAAAATATGTCACGGCGAGAGAGATTCGAATGAAATTGTGCTTAGCGGAAGTTAAAAGTTCAAAGTTAAAACATATCTGCATATATTTGTTTACTAATGTGCAGAGCTATCCCGTAGTATGAAGTCGTATGAAAAAATGTATTTAATAAATTTATTGTATAAAAAAAAATTTATTTGGATTTTTAACCGAGTTTCCATCAAAGATAGACGGAAATATTAAAGAAACTGCTCAAACATTTCGGGAATCATATCCACAAAGCAAAATTTGTTACATTTCGAAAATTATTGTGAGGCAAATTAGAAGGGTCAAGAGCCCCAAGATCTCAATGTCCTGGGGAACCACTAATTATTTAATTCTGCACTGTTTGTATGTATGACATGAAAGAATCTGAGATGATAGCAGAAATATATCGATTGAAATGGAAAACAGAATGATGGATGTCGAGTTGCAAGGTGGAAGTTTGGAAAGAGGTAATTGGTATTGGATGGAGGAGTGTGATAGGATATGTAGATTATGTGGAAAGGAACAAAAAACTGAGAACATTGGAAACAGTCATATCAGGCATTAGTGTGGGAAATAGAAGAAAAAAGGAGAAGCGAGTATTGGAGGGTAAATCTATATTTATATTAAGTTTATATTGTTAGTTTTAGAAAGCTGTGAAACACAATGCCAATAAAGGTTATCTATTATCTTTATTATTTTAATCACCAAAAACGCATTTTCCAATATATTAAATTTTATTAAAATGAAATGAAATCGTAAAATATAACATCAATAGGAACAAAAACAAAAGGTATCAGTTCCGATCTCGCTGGTAGACGATGTAATCCCAGCCGTTGATTTATTGTAAATTCGTTATTTGTTGTCGACTGAACAGCCTCTATCGAAAAAGGGACGAATGATTAAATCCATTATATATCTAAACGACGATCAATTAATTCTATGAAGTTCATATGTCCGAGATTCCGATAGAGGCTGTTTTATTCTCTTTCACTTACATAAAGGGATATAAATCTATATAAGCACCTGCAGATTCGCGAGATGAGTGGTCATATCTAGAAGCAAAAAAAAAGATATTAATGTCGAAATAGCTTATGGAGTTCCTCATACGTGCGCTTAGCTTGGCCTTCTATTTCATAAAGTCTTCGCAAGTGTTTAAACTTTCATTCACACTAATACAAAGTTATAGATGTATGTATATTCTACTTGCCAATTTTGTAGAGAAATTTTGCTTATAACATAACTGGCGTTACTAATGGCTTTCTAGTTCCAATACATAATACTTATGGCTTAACCGAATTTACTTATTTACTTGAAAAAAAGCGTTACAATTTTGAGCTCGTAGCCATATAAAGTTACCACCACCGTTCCAATACATAAGAAGTTTGTGTACGCCTGGAATTCGATGTAAAAAGTGTAACATGCTCTTTTTTGATCATGTTAATTTAGGCCAGAAAAGACTAAAACTGTCAGAAGTACTTACGTAATGATATTTTAAAAGGAAACCTCATGTGGTTTTTTGTATAATCATTTGTGTATGTAGGTATGATTCTATAGTTAACCAGAGTGATATTGTGATATTATGTAAACCTATTAAGTAACGACGACTGACTGGTTTTATATTGATATTCAGAGGGAACGGGAAGTTGATTAGTTCTTACCTAATTAGTGTTTTTCCTAGATGTAGCATATTTGGTTTAGTTGAAACTTTGTTCTTTAAGTGATTGTTTTCTCCCAGTATTTCTGTGAGTGTTGAACCATGGTTGTAATTTGAATGCTGTTACATGAAGAATTCGTAATGAACATTCCTAGAAATAAAAGGAAACCTTTTGATATAGTTATGAAACTAGGTTGACTATATTACCTTGTTTAATCGAGAATTTATTACTAATTAATTCGTAACGAAGTTGTTCTCAGGTCGGAATAACTCGAAACTACTATCGTAGTCGTAACTATATGTTATTGTAATACGTCGAAAATATCGTTTGCAGATTAGTAAACATATTAGTATTTATATACGTTATTTTGGTTAGATATTTTTATTATTATTGCCGTTTGATTTGCGAAGTTGTGTGTCGCATTATCGTAAATAACTAGAAGTAGACCTGTTGGTTTTGTCAGTCCCGTTACTTGTAAGAATTCTCATTGTATATGTAAGTTGTTTCCTGTAGTGTTTTTTTTTTTGAGAAGTGCATTTATAAGGGTTAATTCTATTGTTCTATTCTTGTCATTTCGGCGTTTGGACGGAGATTGTGGATTTTTAGTCAGTAAAAATGCGTTATCTGTTGTAACGGTACCTTAGGTATTTTGGAACGTTACCTTACAGTGTTGCTGGTTTTCGTTATCATTGTAGCAACGTTCGACTAATTGATTTACGGAGAGGGAGTATAATTTTTGGTCAAGGAGGAAAGAAACCATTTTCTAGAGATTTGGTATCTGACTTTTGTTCGTAGCACAAGCGATATTGCTTGTGGTCGAATTTGAGAAATGTTATAATATTGAAATATGGAAGTAGTAGGGGATTACCCATAAAGAGTAGGAAAGGGTTGTTAGTGTCAGGGCGACTAGTGCTCAACTCAGATATGGTAATCTATAATCTGAAATGATAAGTTCTGAAATATTGGGCATGTCCCACATAGCGTGCTTTCGGACATTTTGAATTTTATAGGGTAATACGATATGGGCATGGTTTAGACCTGAAACCTTAGCTCATCATGCTGAATTGATTATCAAAACAAATCTTGCATAGCTTACACCAGCATTTGATCATGATAATCCAGTCCTTCATACATTAATTTTTGTCGTGTTTGTACTAGTGGCGTGCGCCTGGCCCTTGTTGCGGGCTGGTGGAGTCTGGGCCCTTGGTGGAGTCTGGGATCTGGCTGGCGTGCGGTTTGTGTCGTTGGACGGTGGTAATATAGGCAGTTTCGGAGGTCTGCGACCGAATTTGGTAATATCAAGTAGAATACCACACCAGCTGTTGCATCCGTTCTACGCTGAACGCGCGTGATAGCTTAGCGCCGTGCAGTTGTAGTTGAGGCAGTTCGGGTAGTTCACGGCCCTGGGGTTACCATCAAGTTGACGTCTGATCCAGCCTGCTACAACCGCGTTGTGGGGCTTAGGTAACTTCTTTGTTTAACGTTTTTTAATTGAAAGTTTTAAGCTTAGTTATTCACTTCATGCTATATCTTCTAGATGAACATTTAAATGACAACGCCTTACGCATAATTTCAGTTTACAATTATTATTTTATTTTGTCTTAAATAAATTGTTGGATATTATATGTTATATATAGTTTTCATTTGTGTCCACTTCCTATCAAAGAAACCCTTGCATGCAAAACGATGCTGGCACTCAACTAGTAAGTTAATTGAGCTCAGCTATCTTCATCGTATCAGTGTAGTAGATTGGAACTGGTTCAATGGATACAGAATGTAGCCCGGAAGAGAAACATTTCCGTAGGCGTAATTCCGGTGGACTTGGTGGTGGAAAATGAAGTCGGAACATTACAAAACTCGCACAGCAGAGAGACGTAGGTTGCTTGTTGTGTTGCACACTACTGGGAGAGCCAATTCGCATATTTTGTGCTCATTATTTACAATGGACAACCATACCTATTTTTGTACAGAGAGCATATTCACAGTCGTAGGATTTGTTTAAAGTAGGGTTAAAGTCAATATTAATCTATTCACTTTTAAAATAAACTATTCAAATTAAAATAAACTCAAAATAAAATTATCAAATCAAAACCACCATCTTGCATCAACATTTCAAAAGCAAAATCACGCCGCACGCCTGCAGACTCTTTCGAGACTTTCATCATTCATGATTTTTCATTTCATGTCTTTTCTCGCAGTTACATTTTCTAAGTCCCCTTATCTACTAACCGTGTCTTCGATACAACATACAGAAGGCCAACGTAATAAAACTAATGTAGAACCAACAATCCACGAATCAGCCTCACCAACGGGTCAACATCGTCAAACCAAGCAATCACGCTGTTTCTAGGGACCACTCAACGACGACTCTAGGAACCACTCTCTTCACTCGACGACGCAGTTCCATATCTTCAACTGGCTTCAATTAGACGATTCTTTCATCACCATCAACTGTGAACCCGCGACATGCCAACTTAATCTAATCAAAATCACCGTCAGAGCATCTGAACGTTGAGAAGAACAATCATAACAACTGTAATATCACATTCGTTCATACTACTTTTGTACCATAATAAAATTAAAACAATATGTTAGTCAATTTAACGAGGGCGATTAAAGACATATTTGAGGCAAGCATAAAAAAATTATGCTTGTCGCCGTAAATAAATATTTTGCGATTTTTAAGTTATGCGATTTATATTTGTAGGCGACTTTTTTTATGCGATAAAGAAGTTTATATTTCACTTAAAACCGGAATTTCCCTGTTTTATATACTTCTTCTTCTTCCGGTCCCATATGCATCCTGCACGTTGGGGATCTTCCGCACATTCTTCAATTGATAGTAAGGGTGTTGTCTTCTGCCCGACGAAATATGGTTGCCACATCTGGCACTCCGCTCCAATTC